>RCUC01127077.1:0-32997 GCA_003697995.1 Taxidea taxus jeffersonii | reverse complement strand
TTTTTTTTAAAAAAACCATTTGAAGAGAAACAGGGCAGAAAGAACTTATAATTGAAGTTCAGTGTAAGGAAATTGATTTCTAATAACCACAGATCAACCTGAAAGAAAAGGCTTTGGATTCTTTTATAAATAGCTGTGAGGAAGGAAAATGTGGTTTTGTATGTACTGCATTTCTTTGTAGAAACCAGATCATAGATAGAAGTTTCTATCTTATTTCCCTGTTGATCTGTGTTATAATAATTTTTAAGGCATGCACATACCTTGCTAAAGATAGGCATAGCGCTATCTTTATACACAGAATGTACATTTTAATTCAGACTTGTTTGAATCCGAACTATTAGCTTTCATAATAGATGTGTAAGTTACCAAAATGAATTTCCCCTCTTGAAAAATAGTGAATCTCTGGGGAACCTTCTGTGTGCCAAGATCTGTGGAAAGGCATCAGTGTGACGTGGTTCCTATTCTGGCCAATGATTTAATTGGAAATAGAAGAAGATGTGTTCCTATCTGGACTGGTTAGAAATGCATTTAAAGATTGTGGTTTATGTAAAGATAATTGTTTGTTTGTATTACCTACTGGATTTTTTATAGGAAATTAAATGGTATTTCTTTTCTTTCTTTATTGATGATAATATGACCTATAATTGTGTAATTTGAATTGTGTAAATTGAATCTTTTTTTTCTTTCTTAACATGGTGCTGATTCAAAATTAATAATATGCTAATCTTTCCAGGAGATCATGAATGTGGCAGTTCTAGTCAGAGAACACTTTCTGTCCAAGAGGCAGCTGCATATTTAAAAGTAAGCAGTACAATTAGAATTTTAATAGCTATATTCTTAAAGTTTATATGTTATTACAACTTGTACAAAAGTACCATGCATTTGATTTTTTTAATTATACTGTTACAAGCTTGGGTGTGTTGTTTGGTGTAATATGAACAGATACAGAAAGCAGAATTACTCAGTGTGTTTTGTTTTAGTTTGTTTTAGAACATTCTCTCCTAAATTTAATTTGGAAAGGGTATGAACAGGTACAGACAACTAAGTAGTATGTAAGAAAGAAAGTAAGCATCTAACCATTGTCATTTATTTTAAATCTTCTGCTCCAGATTAATGTCATCTCAGGGTACTAGGAGAATTCGCAGATGAATTTTCTAAACTACTGTATGTAATCTTTTAGGAATTACTATATAAAAGGAAGGGTACAGAGCTTTAAGGTGGACGAGGGTTAAATGTTAAGATGGGCAGGATTTTTTTTTAAGGCTGAATAATATTACACACACATGTGCGCGCACACCCCCCACCCCCACATTATCTTTATCCATTGATCTGTAGATAGAGGTTTCTGTTGTTGCCACTTCTTGACGATCGTGAATAATGCTGCAGTGAACATAGAGTGCAGATATCCTTTAGATCCTGTTTTCAGTTCTTTTGGGTAAATACCTAGAAGTGGAATTGCATATGATAGTTTTATTTTAATTTTTTGAGGAACTTCCATGCTGGTTTTCGTAGTGGTTATACTGTTATACATTCCCACTGACAGTTTCCAAGGGTCCCTTTTTCTCCACGTCCTCAAAAACACTTGTGTTTTTGTTTTGTTTTTTAATAATGGCCATCCTCACCAGTGTAAGGAATAGGTCACTGCAGTTTGGTTTGCACTTCCCTGGTGATTAGTGATGTTGAGCATCTTTTCTTATGCCTATAAGACATTTGTTTGTCTTTAGGGAAATGTTTATTCAGATACTTTACCTATTTTTTAATCAGGTTATTTGATTTTGTTATTGAGTTGTAGAAGTCCCTTCTTTATTTTGGATATGACTTGCAAATATTTTCTTTCATTCTCTAGGTTGCCATTTCACTCTGTTGATTCTTTGTTTGCAGAAGCTGTTTGATGTCTTTTCACTTGTCTGTTGTTTTTGTTGTTGTTGCCTGTGCTTTGTGTCGTAACCCAAAAATCATTGCCAAGATCAATGTTATAAAGCTTTTCTTCTAGGAATTTTATCTTTTTATGTCTTAGGTTTAAGTCTTTAATTTGTTGAGTTGATTTTTGTATATAGTGTAAGATAAGGGTCCAGTTTCATTCATTTGCATTAGGAAATCCAGTTTTCCCAACACCATTTTTCAAAGAGATAGTCCTTTTCCCATTATGTGTTCCTAACACCCTTGTTGAAGATCAATCATCTATACTATGTGTGAGTTAATTTCTTGATTTTCTTTCATTGGTCTGTATGACTGTCTATGCCAGTACCATACTGTTATAATTACTGTAGCTTTGTAATATGCTTTGAAGTCAGGAAATATGAGGCCTCCATTGTTGTTCTTGCCCGAAATTGTTTTGGCTATTTGGCTAATCCTTTGTGGCTCCATATTAATTTTAGGATTGATTTTTCTATTTCTGAGAAAATGCAGTTGGAATTTTGATGAGGATTGCATTGAATCTGTAGAACACTTTGGGTAGCATGGGCTTTTTAACAATATTAAGTCTTTAAATCCATAAGCATGTGGATGTCTTTCCATTTATTTGTGTCTTGAATTTCTTTTAGCCGTGTGTTGTGGTTTTCTGTGTACAAGTCTTTACCTCCTTAGTAAAGTCATTCATAAGTATTCTTTTGATGCTGTTATGAATGGGATTTTCTTAATTTCCGTTCCGGATTGTTCATTTTTAGTGTATAAATGCACAGCTGTTTTTGTATGCTTATTTATTTATCCAGCAAACTTTGCTCAGTTTGTTTATTCTAACAGTTTTGTGTGTGTGTGTGAGAGAGAACGAGAGAGAGTATGTGTATGTGTAATCTGTATTATATAAGATGTAATCTATAAGCAGATAATTTTTCTGTTTTCTTTCCAACTTGGTTACCTTTTATTTCCTTATCTTACCTAATTGCTCTAGCTGGGATTTCCAATATTATGTATTGAATAGAAATGACAACAGTGGATTTCCTTATTCTGGCCTTATTCCTATTCTTCAAGGAAAAACTTTCAGTTTTTCACTGTTGAAATAATATTAGCTGTGAGCTTTTCATATCTGGTCTTTATTATATTGAGGTAATTTGCTTCTATTCCTACTTTGTTGAATGTTTTTAATCATGAAGAGGTATTGATTTTGTCAAATGCTTTTTCTACATCTGTTGAGATGAACATTTGTATGTTGGACCATCCTTAAATTTTAGGAGTAAATCCTACTTGGTCATGGTGTATGATCCTCTTAATGTGCTGTTGAATTCAATTTGCTAGCATTTTGTTGAGGATTTTTAGCATCTGATTCATCAAGGACATTGATTTGTATTTCATTTCTTACAGTGTTTTTGTTTGGCTTTGGCATCAGAATAATATTGACCTCATAAAGTGAGTGTGAAAATGTTCCCTTCTCTTAATTTTTTGGAAGAAGTTGAGAAGGATTAATGATGTTTGGTAGAATTCTCCAGTGAAACCATTGAGTCCTGGGTTCTTCTTGTTTGAAAGGTTTTTGATTACTAATTGAATCTCCTAACCAGTTATAGGTCTGTTGAGAGTTTCTGTTTCTTTGTGATTCAGTCTTGGTAGGCTATATGTTTTCCAGGAATTTATCTATTTTTTCCCTCTAGGTTATTCATTTTGTTGGCAATTGATTGTTCATAGTAGTCTCTTATGATCCTTTGTATTTCTGTGACATCAGACTCAATATCTTCTCTTTTCTTTTTGATTTTGAGTTTTCTTTTCCTTTCTTTTTCTTTCCAGGCTTTCCAGTTTTGCTGATCTCAAAAAAACCAACTCTTATTTTTTTCTATTCTCTCTTTTATTTATTTTTGCTCTAATATTTCCTTCTGCTAACTTTGGACTTAAGTTTATTCTTTTTCTAGTTCCTTGAGGTTGTTTATTTGAGATCTTTTTTTTTTTCCTTAATGTAGCTGTTTATCACTATGAACTTCTCTCTTAATACTACTTTTGCTATATCCCGTAAAAAATTCTTGGGCTTTTTGGGGCACCTTGGTGGCTCAGTGGGTTAAACCTCTGCCTTTGGCTCAGGTCACAATCCCAGGGTCCTGGGATTAAGCCCGGAGTCTGGCTCTCTGCTCAGCTGGGAGCCTGCTCCCCCCCGCCCCGCCTCTCTGCCTACTTGTGATCTTTCTCTCTCTCTCTGTTAAATAAAATCTTTAAAAAAAAAAAAAAAGTCCTTGGGCTTCTTGAATCTGAATGTCCATTTCTTTCCCCAGATTTGGAAAATTTTCTGCCTTTCTCTGCTCCTCTCTCTCTCTTCCTTTTGGGACTTTCATAATGCATATATTGGTCTGAGTGGTAAAGTCCCATAAGACCCTTAAACTTCCTATACTCTTCTTCATTGTTTTTTCTTTTTGTTCCTCTGACTGGATAATTTCAAATGACTTCTCTTTGAGTACCTTGATTTTTTCTACTGCTTGATTAAGTCTGCTATGAACACACCTAGTGAATTTTTCAATTTAGTTATTCTTCAGCTCTAGAATTTGTTTAGTTGTTTTTCTCTCTTGATTGATATTCTCATTTCATTCATGTGTTGTTTTCATGGGCTTATTGAACATCTTTATGACAGTTGTGTTGAAATTTTTGTCAGGTAGTTCATATATCTTAGTTCCTTTAAGGATCCATTCTTGGAGATTTATTTTGTTCCTTTAGTTGGGCCCAGTGGTATTGTTTCCTTCATGTGCCTTATTACTTTGTCAGGACCTGTGCATTGGAAGACACAGCCACATCTCCCCGCCTTGAGAGACTGCCTTTGTACAGGGGAAGACCTTCACTGATGAGTTCAGATAGAGATTCTGAGGTCCTCTCAAACCTTTTCTCTGCATGCATCCATCTTCTCTAGTTTTGTGGGTTCAAATTCCCAACTAAAAAGGTTTTGCAGGTTTCTTTTTTCAGGAGCTTGTAATCTCTTGCTCCCTCTGGTGTCTGTCTGCTGTACTGTGGGTCCTCTGGAGCAGCAGCAAGCTGTCCTGCTCTTTTCTTTAGGCCTTTAGACTATGTCAGCTCTCCTCAGTGCTCTGAAACAGGTGATACAGAAACCAGGTCCTTTGGCAGCTCCCTGAGAACTTGGGACATTGGACACATACTTCAACACTGTCTTTCCTCAGGGAGAAGCCAGAGTTTGGGGTTTTCTTGTACTCATTCTTCATAGAGCTGTGGAGAAGGGCAATGGCGAGTGAGTAGGTACTAGTTCAAACCATTGGCCTTTGTTCTCAGCTTCCTCCAGGCTGGTCCTCTTACCTGTCAGTTCTTAGATTCAGGCAAGACAGAAACCAGTCCTTCTGGTAGTCCCTCAGAAAATCTGAACATTAGACTTCTGTTTCAGTCTTTTCTTCCCCTCTTAAAGGATAAGCCAGGAGTTGGGAATTTTCTTCCAGCATACCACGTTGTGCCACTGGATGGGGCTCTGGTGAACAAGGGCTACCAATTTTCCTACTGGCTTCCATGCTGCTATTTTCACACTTGTTTGGGTTGCAGGAGCCTTTTAACTGGTTTCTAGATTTCTTACAAAGCAAATTGGTCTGTGTGTTGTTGAGTTTGTGTCTCCATGGGGAAAGGATGGTCTGGGGCTATCTATTCTGTCTTGCTGATGTCACTGTCTCCTTCTCTCTTTCTTTTTTTAAAAAAATCTGGAATATGGTATAGTTCTAAGGCTTTCAGCAAAGTTGTGATGGAGTTTCCCATGAAGTGCTTGTTAAAAAAGAGAAATGTGGACTGTTTTTAACTTAATTCAGATTAGCTTAATCTACTTAATGTAGATATCCAAAAGACTAAGTTAAGACAGTATAATATGTTGGAGATTAGATGTGGATTCACATTCCGGCACTGATGCTTAAAAGCTGTGTGTCTTAGTAAAGTTCTTTCACTTTTCTGTACCTGTTTCTTAGCATGAAAGTGGGACTGTTACTAATTCTTGTCAGAGTGGTTGGGAAACTGAACTGCTCAGTGTCTGATGGTTATAGTAGCTTCCCCATAAATTTTGGTTCTTTTTCTGTGTTCCTTAATTAATTAAATCTGGGTCATTCTGGAAAGAGGTTTCTAATAACATGCTACAGGATTTGTCTTCTCAGCCTACCTTGTTCTCTTCTTCATTTTCAGTTTTGACCTAGATGAGAACACTGATAACAGACAAATTTGTGCAGAGTGTAATAGCTAAGAAATTGGATAGCTAAAGAATCAGAATCCAAAAAGATCTTAAATTAGGTAGAGTTCTGATTATGGGGTTCTATTTTAGGGATGGAAGAATTGCCAAGTGGATTGTGGGGGTGGGAGCAAAGAAGGGATTGGATTAAGTAGTCTGCAGAGGACGTAGAATAAAATATTCCTCAAGGAGGGCATAGCATGTGGGAATCCAAAGCAAGTAAATAGTTCCTTATGAGTAGTTAAAAGTGTTTGTACTTCTAGCAGTAGGAAAAACCGATCCTAAGCAGCGCTTCCTTCTTGCTTTCTCTTCTCTCTCTCTCTTTTTTTTAATCAGTTAAATATCTTAAGAGAGGTAATCGCACAGATATGTGTTAACGGTTGGTCATAAATTCCTGGAACAGGATTAATTTACATTTTGGAAGAACCTGAGACTCTTAAGAGCTTCTGAATACTCTATTTGAAGGACTAAAGGCAAGGGCTTGGAGTTGGATTGGGATTGATTTGTAGCTGGGCTAGAGTTGAGGAAGAGGCAAGGTTTCTCGTGGAAGGATGATAAAGCACCACCCCCCCTCCCTCATTTGGTTGAAGCTGTGGGTCAGCAATAAGATAAGGTAAAAAGAAGGGACACAGAGGCAGGGTTGGGACAAGTCAGAATCTAAGACAGCAATAGGGTATAAGAGATTATTCCTGCTAAAAATTGCCAGCAGAGGAATTACTGGACGTGTCCATGCATGAGATGAGTTGGGAACTGTCTGTATTGAGTTAAAAAAATTGAGATTAATGAACTCTAGTCTTAAAAGGTTTTCATATTTTTTCCTTGGTATTATGTTTTAGATGGGGTTTTACTTTTTTTTTTTTTTTTTTCGTAAATTCAATAGCATTTCTAATGTAAGTTTTTACAGAGGATTTTGGATTAGTTCCAGTCTTAATTAGTTAATTGGAGTTACTTTGTATTTTCAAATGCTGCGAAACCTGGGATGGCTTGTTATCACCAATGATGTATTTTGGGCTGCCACTTCAAAAAAAAGAGCATTAAAAAGGAATTTTACCCCATAAATAATTAATACTATTTTTAATAGTGTTTATTTTTCTCAATGTAACATTAACTCATGCCCATGATTTAACTAATGGGAAAAAAAAGGAGAAAAGCATTTCAAATTCACCACCTGAGGTTAACCACTCATTTTTGGTTCATTTTTCTCTATTCTTTTCTTGTGTATTCATCCCTACAATTAGTATCACTATAAATTGTAAATATATCTTATTACAAATGTTTATATATTATTTCCTTAAAATTATCATAAGCATTTTGTCATGTCATTGTTCAGGTTTTTGAACTTCTTTTTATCACTGGGTAATATTTCTTTACATGATTGTATTGCATTATATTGGTTTGTGGTTTGTCAGTTTTATGAAAGCACTCTAATCTCTGCATATTGCATTTGATTTTCTGATTGTTTCCTTGGGAAATAGTTCTAGAAAGGAAACTACTTGTTAAGGAGCATGAGCTTTTGTAAATACTTTGGATATATGTTGCCAAATTACTTTCTGATTTGGAATGACCATGTTAGCACAGTCTAGACAAAATTGGTGTTTTGATTTTATTTTATCCAAGTTTAGCATAAATATGGAAGAACCTCACTACAAAGCTGATGTCAAAAACCATGATGATAATACATATATTATAGGCTCCCCGCTTCTGGAGAGAGATGTATCATACATTTCATGTATTTGTACTGTGGTCTCTCCAGCAGCACAATTTAAGTTCTTGCATTCAGGAGTAAATCCGCCAAAGGGAGCACAGAACTCTTAGGAGTGTAAGCTAATTTTCCCCCAACTTCCAGTGCATTTTAAGTACTATATGAGTAAATGTTTGGTGGAGTAAAATGAGTGAATAAGTAAACCTCAATACAATTTTTTTAAATTTTCTTGAATTTGATGCTTCACATTCCATTCTTATTTTATTTCTCCTACTTTCTCTTTCAAAGGAAATTTAAATAAACATAACAATTAACTTAAATAATTTAAACACTCTTTTTCTGAATCCCCCAGTGTTTTTCTTGAACTTTTTTCATTTTTTTCACTCAGTATTTTTGAGAATGAGTTTGTTTTGACTTGTGAAAAGTTAAGAGGTCCCTCTGGTGGAACATTTAGGAAATACATAGCATTAAATTTTCATGAAAAGATATAGACTTGTTTTTAAGTTAAACAGTGGAAGTTTTGTATGGTGACTTCCCAACTGAATGATGTAATGAATGGTGGTTCATTTTTTGGTTCATTTTCAAAACCTTTTTAAACTTCAACACAATGAATATGTTTACGATTTGTGAAGAAAACACTAGGAAAGAAGATAGCTGCAAATGTGCCAAATTATGGGGGCTGAGTGGGATAGGCTTTTATGGCCCAGCTTGGCATGCTAATCACTGTTAATAAAATTGTGTCTTTGTGGGAAAATAAGTGTTCTGAGAAATGGAGTGATAGATAAATTTCTTAGTAATTATAACTTATTGGGGCCCCTGGGTGGCTTAGTCTGTTGAACGGCCGATTCTTGGTTTCAGCTCAGGTCTTGATCGCAGGATTGTGAGATCAAGCCCAGAGTCCAGCTCTGTGCTCAGCGCAGAATCAGCTTGTCCTCTCCCTCCCCCTCTGCTCCTCTCCCTCCACTCTCTCTTTTTCAAATAAATTAAATCTTTAAAAATATAATAATAATTTATCAAGTATAATTTATCTTAAGATTTTCTTAGTATCTCTGACATCACAATGACCCAGCAAGGTAGGTGGTATCAAACTCACCTTAAAAAGAAACTTAAGCTCAGAGGGATTTAATGATCACATCATCCAGCTAGAAAGTGGTGAGGCTGGGAATAGAATTAAAGTGCTTTTTCTTCTCACTATACTGTTCTGCCTCTTAGATGGAAGGACTGACCACCAGCTCCATCTTTTGAGTGAGCAAGAGACTGACCTTAAATAAAGGTTAAGATCTGAAGAAGTAATCAAAGTAGATAATATCTGTATAGATGGCATACTTTTTCATTCCACTTGAGGTTATACATAATAGCTAGGCAGTAGTGCAGTCATGATCCATCCCAGGCCTGCTAATTTAAGGACCATGTTACCACTGAATCATCAAGAATTAAATCATATTTATTATTGTATTGATTTTCATGTGTCTTATTTTAATTAATTTCAAAGGTAACATGTATAGCATATGTCATGTCACAGTTAAACGGAATATCCCCATACTGGAAAGCCACAGAGTTATTATTACCATGTATATTATCCATTCTGTGAGCTGTCCAATAGGTTTTTAATCCTTACTTGACTTCTCCTTGTATCAGCATTTCTTTCCCTTCTTACTAAGGCTTTGTAGCTTCCTTTAATGAGCTGAGTCTTTTACATGAAACAGTATTATTTTTATGCTGTGAAACTGTAATCTAAGTTCAAAGCACCTGATGTGAGTTTTAATAAAAATACATGTTTTTGCCAATTATTTTACAAATAAGGTAAATTTGGAACTGGGAATCTTCAGTGTGTGTGTGTTCACACATAGTATGTTAAAATAGATTTGGGAAAGATTTGGGAAAATATGCTTTGAATTTAGAAAGATTTAAATGAAGCAGTCAGGGGCACCTGGGTGGCTCAGTGGGTTAAAGCCTCTGCCTTCAGCTCAAGTCATGATCCCAGGGTCCTGGGATAGAGCCCCACATCGGGTTCTCTGCTCAGCGGGGAGCCTGCTTCCCTTCCTCTCTCTCTCTGCCTGCCTCTCTGCCTACTTGTGATCTCTGTCAAATAAATAAATAAAATCTTTTAAAAAAAATAAATGAAGCAGTCATCAATATACGTTGACTGGGCTATTGCCTGTAAGTAAGTAGTAATAATTGTAATAGACTTGCTTTAAAAATTCATGTCGTCATCAGTGATTAGAAAATGGGCATTGTATGATGCAAGTATGCCTTACTCAGAGGTTGGCAAACTACAGCCCTTGGGCCTGTTTTTGTATGGCCTTCTAGCTGTGGTTTCAGAACACGTTTAAAGGTTGCTTAGAATATACGTGGCAGAGACCTGAAATGTATATGGGTACAAAGCCTGAAGTATTTTACTCTTTGATCCTTTACAGAAAAGGTTGGCCTGCCCCTACTTTAACAGCTTTTGAGGTGGCTACAAAAAAAAGAATAATAAAATACTTTCCACTCTTAAAGTCAGGAAGCTGCTGTGCATGCTGTAACATTAGCATGAGCTATTTAATTAGCATAGCCAGAAAAAAAGATTCACTTTTACTTCTTCAAAAATTCTGTTCTATAATACTTTAGAACTCTGTATACTATGTAGAACATTTGTGGAAGTAATGGTCTGTCTCAGACCTTAGTACTCTATTAATTTTTTAATGAGGTTTTAAATAAATTACCAATTGTTTTTTGTATTTTGTGTATTCATGTTCCATGGTTCTATTGTATTCCAGATAGTAAGTGGATATTAGCTGGTATTAATGTGGGGAAGGAAAACAAAATGAGAAAATAACGACAGACACTCTTTTCTTACCCTTATTATTTTATAACTAAAAATTATAAGCTCAGTGTTCCTCCACATACTTATCTTATTAGAGTAGGTGTCCTTCTTAGTATGAACCATTATGTACATTTTTAAGGATAATTAATGAAGGCAGTAAGGCTATTTATAATACCTTCAGCCTTCTAAAATTTTTGTATTTAAAATACACAACTTATCAATATGGTGGAAATTTGTTTTTACATTATTTGAAACTTAAATGTATAGTCTAGCCTTCAGAGTTCTGTGTAATAACACAAAAATGTCATTATATCTTGCATATTGTTGTAATAGAAGCTGAAGAGCATATATGTAAACACAGGTAGATACAACATGTATGTTTCATTGGTTTTTTAAAAATATCCATGTCTTACGATTTCACTTATACATGGGATCTAAAAAACAAACCAGGGAACAAACATGCAGAAACAGACCCATAAATATAGAGAACAGTTATGAAATGAATAAGTCATAAGGATGAGGAGTACAACCTACAGAATAAAGTCAGTAGTATTGTATGGTGACAGATGGTAGCTGCAGTTGTAGTGAGCATAGCATAAACTATTGGGACTACATTTAAAAAAAAAAAAAAGCTTCTGCACAGTGAAGGAAACAATCAGTGAAACTAAAGGCAACCTACAGAATGGGAGAAGATATTCTCAAATGACATAATTGATATAGGGTTAGTATCCAAAGTATATAAAGAACTTAAAAGACTCAAAACCTCAAAACCAAATAATCCAATTAAAAAATGGGCAGGAGGGATGCGTGGGTGGCTCAGTTGGTTAAGCAGCTGCCTTCAGCTCAGGTCATGATACCAGCGTCCTGGGATCGAGTCCCACATCAGGTTCCTTGCTTGGCAGGGAGCCTGCTTCTCCCTCTGCCTCTGCCTGCCACTCTCTCTGTCAAATAAATAAATAAAATCTTAAAAAAAAAAAAATGGGCAGAAGACATGAACAGACATTTCTCCAAAGAAGACATCCAGATGGCCAACAGACACATGAAATAATGTTTAACATCACTCATGATCAGGGAAATACAAAAACTACAATGAGATATCACCTCATACCTGTCAGAGTGGCTAAAATCAAAAACATAAGAAACAGCAAATGTTGGTGAGGATGTGGAGAAAAAGGAACCCTTGTGCACTGTAGGTGGAATGCAAACTGGTACAGACAGTATGGAGAATAGTGTGGCATTTCCTCAAAAAAGTTAAAAATAGAACTACCTTATAATCCAGCTATTTCACTACTGAGTATTTACCCGAAGAATATAGACACACTAATTCATAGGGGTACAAACACCCCTATGTTTAGAGCAACATTATTTATAATATCCAGGATTTGGAAGCAGCCCAAGTGTCCACCAGTTGATGAATGGATAAATAAGGTATGACATATATATAATAGATAACATAACATAGATGCATATAATGGAATATTACTCAGCATTAAAAAAGAATGCAATCTTGTAATTTGCAACAACATGCTGGATCTATAGAGTATAATGCTAAACAAGATAAGATAAATACCATATGAGTTCATTCGGGGAAAAAGAGGCATACCAAAAAAAAAGGATTCTTAACTACAGAGAACAAACTGAAGGTTATCAGAGGGGAGGTAGGTGGGGGGATGGGTGAAATAGGTGATGGGGATCACGTTGTGATGAGCACTGGGTGATGTAGGGAATAGTTGAATCACTATACTGTACACCTGAAACTAGTATTACACTGTATGCTAACTAACTGGAATTGAAATAAAAACTAAAACAAAAAACAAAAAACTTTTACATTACGAAGAAGATGAGTGCAATGTTTCCAGCTCCATGGATAACCCATTAATCTTGCTTTATAGATTTTCAAAGCCCTCTATGGCTTGTGCTTTATCTAATCCTAATCCTTGCAACATAACCGGAAGTAAGTTCTCTTGATTTTGGAAGCAAATGAATTTTAGAGCAGATGAATATGTGTTCTGTTTCTGTTAAGCACAAAGTGAATTCTGGTAGCATTTTTATAACAAAACCATAATAGCCTGAAATTATTTTTGTATAATTTTATTGTATAACATTTTAAAGCAATGTTATAGCTTAAGCAAAAAAATCACTTATTTTTTTTAGTCATGGAGTGCTAGGTGGCTCAGTCAGTTAAGCGTCTGCCTTGAGCTCAGGTCATGATCTCCGGGTCCTGAAGTTGAGCCCCAAGTTGAGTTCCCTGCTCAGTGGAGGGAGTCTTCTTCTCCCTCTCCCTCTATGCTCTTTCTCTTGCTTACTCTCTCTCTTTCTCTCTCTCTCTCAAATAAATAAAATCTTAAAAAAATTTTAGTTACTATTTTAAGTACAGATTCTTATAGTTATATATAAATTGCATATTGTTTTACCTTTTTAAAGGATTTATTTATTTGAGAGAGAATGAGAGAGAGAGAGCATGAGAAGGGGGGAGGGTCAGAGGGAGAAGCCTGATGCAGGACTTGATCCCGGGACTCCAGGATCATGACCTGAGCTGAAGGCGGTCACTTAACCAACTGAGCCACCCAGGCGCCCTGTTTTACTTTTCTAAGCATATAGCTGTTTAGCTCTCATCTATCTTTCTTTCTTTCTTCCTTCTTCCTTCCTTTCTTTCTTTTTTCTCTTTCTTTCTTTCTTTCTTTTCTTCCTCTCTCTCTCTCTTTCTCTCTTTTTCTGTTAAAGATTTTCTTTATTTGTCAGAGAGAGAGAGATTGAGTGCAAGCTGGGGGTGCGGCAGGCAGAGGGAGAAACAGGCTCCTTGCTCAGTAAGGAACTGATGGGGTACTGGATCCCAGGCCCCTGGGATCACGACCTGAGCCAAAAGCAGGCATCCCTCTCATGATCATTTCTAAATGCATAGTACTTCCTTGAAGTAATCTCATGTATAAATTGTTTGTCAATTATTAAATCCTTATTATTGGCAATGAGCTTTTTTGATATTTATAAATAATGATGAAAGACCACACTTTTCTTTTTCTCTTTTTAAGATAACAGGTCACCTGTAGTTCTCTTTACCATCTAAACATCCTGGTTGGTAGTTACACATAAGTAATGATGCCTAGCAAGAGTAGTTTTGCTGCATAAAACTTTTTACATTTTCGAATTTGATGTAGTAAAAACCAACTTGCCAGTTCCCTATTAGGAAGTAAATCATACTGATCAAATGAAAACCTTTAATCTGTTGATAAACTACAATAGCTAGTACAGAACTCTTTTTTTTTTTTTTTAAGGAGTGGGGCTTTTTTGTTCTTGTTTTTGTTTTTTAAGAGAGAGAGAAAGGGGAGAGGCAGAGGGAGAGAGAATCTTAATCAGGCTGCACTCCCAGTGCAGAGCCCAAAATGGGGTTTGATCTCAAGACCGTGAGATCATGACCCGAGCTGAAATCAAGATTTGGACGCTTAATTGACTGAGCCACCCAGACGCCCCTTAAAGGAGTTTTTAAAAATGATGTCTTAACTACCACTTTTAGAAATTCATTCTTTGCACTTAAAAAAGTACATAAAGATATAATACTGAATAGAAGATAAGCTCTGTGAACACACAGAATTTTGACTGTTTTGGTTAGTGCTACATCTCTGGGTCCTAGAACAGTATCTGGCACATATTGGACCCCCAATAAGTATTTGTTGAATGGAAAGATTTTTACGGGTATTTATTACAGTATTATTTGATATATTGAAATAATTGGTAATACTCTAAACATTCATTAATAAGTGGTTGATTAAAGTATAAAATAACCAGCCATACACCAGAAACACAGTTTCCTGGAAAAAAGCAGGTTGTTCCATATTTATTGACATTGACACAGTACTTCATTTTGTGATAAAAGCAAGTGGAATAAACAGCATATATGAAATGGAATACCACTTTTATTTTTAGTATTTTGATTAAAAAATACATCATCTATCTATGTATAATAGTTCTTAAACTTTATGATTTCAAGACCCTTTAGCAGTCCTGAGGACTGTAAATGGCCTTTGTTTGTGGGAGATAGATAAATTCAGATAAATATTTACCTTACTAAAAATATGATCAGATTTTAAATTATTTAAAGTAAGAATAATGAACTTATTACATGTTAACATAAACAGTGTATCTTTTGAAAAATAACTTTTCCAAAATAAAAACATTTAGTGAGAGATGGCATTGTTGTGCATTTGTGCATATCTTTTTAAAATCTTTAATATGTAGGTTAATAAAAAACAACTGGATTTTCATATCTACTTCTGTACTCAGTCTGTTGTGATGTTTTGGTTGAAGTACATCAAGAAAATCTAGCCTTATACAGTTTTGTCGTCAAAACAGGATAAAGTGGGACGCCTGGGTGGCTCAGTTGGTTAAGTGGCTGCCTTCGGCTCAGGTCATGATCCTAGCATCCTGGGATCAAGTCCCACGTCGGGCTCCTTGCTCAGCAGGGAGCCTGCTTCTCCCTCTGCCTCTGCCTGCCTGTGCTCTCTCTCTATCTCTCTCTAAATAAACAAATAAAATCTTTAAAAAAACAAAAACAGGATAAAGTATTTTAATACTCTTCAGATAATTGTAGGTATTCTTCATCGATACTGTACCAGAACTCTGAGAGGTAGTTTCTTCAAGATTGGTTACACTGTGCAATTTGTAATCATATCAGTGATTTTTGTACATTCTGTCTCTGAAGTTCTTTGTTTTACATTAGAATATGTTTTTTACCTATGCAAGATTTTATAACTCATGCATGTTCATTTGGAAAATACTGGTTTGCTCTTTATGCAGATCTTCCCAATGTTGACACATTTCAAGATTGATGTCTTGAATTCTTTAATATCACACCAGTCGCATTGCAAAGGTTTTCAAGTATTGTGAAGTTGTCAAGTTATAGTAATGGATGCAACTTTCTCCAAATTTTACTTTTCACTTGAAAGCTTGAATGTTATCATTGGTAACAAAGTCAGCTGTTTTTCTTGAGGTGACATGCTTGCTTCATTCACTTGTTGAGAAAATGTCAGTGAGACAGCCAAGTCTGAATAGTTTGCCATTTGTTCATTTAAAAATAGGGTTCCATAAAAAAAAAGCTTATTCACTTTTATCACAGTGATACTTGAAAGACAAATTATATTTAAAAAAATCCTCCAAATCTGTAAAAGTAAAAGAACCAGAAAGAAAATATAACAAAGAAGTAACTGTGCTTATCTTAGAAAGATGGGGAAATTGTGACTTTTTTTTTCTATAATGAATAATATGTTTTTGTTATGTAATAGTTTCAAGAGTTATATAAAGATAGAAGTATGGTATTTATAGTATAACTTACAGATAGAGTCAAATGAATGTGAATTAAGAATAGTTAGTTCTTTTCTCCATTTTTCTTATTAGGATTTAGGCCCTGAATATGAAGATATATTTAATATTTCCTTGAAGTGGATTTTAGAAAATGGAAAAGATGTTGGAATAAGGTAAAGGATTTAATTTCCACTTTAACCATTTTGTAATATAAGAAGTGATTTTGACTCTAAGGTTTCCTTAATTATTTTTTAACTAGGTGTGTTGGTTATGGCCCTGAGGAACAACTGACAAATATAACCCATGTGCAGTCTTTACAGTCCACAAGACCACAGATGTCTTTCTGGTGTCGTTTTCGACGTGCTTTTATTACTGTCACCCACAGGTTATTGTTGTTATGCTTGGGTAAGTTGTTGGAATGAGAAAGAAGACACATGATAGTCTAGAATTTTCGTATCTGTTTTTTACCAAATACCAGGGTTGAGAATTTACTTCTGTGATAGCTGCCATTATAAATCACATCCAGAAATCTTCACTAAGGTAGAATAATATTAAAGTTCTCTCTTTTTTTTATAATGTCATTATTAATCTAAGGGCTTAGAAAACAGTAGTATAAAGGGAGATGGAATAAAACTTTGTCATATTAATGCCTTTGAAAATAGAACAGGGAAATAGAAAAATTAAGCTTATTTTTTAATGATAAAATATAAATTAAGTTCATTAAAATTATTTTTAATTTATTTTATTTCATTTTAAAGATTTTATTTATTTATTTGACAGAGATCACAAGTAGGCAGAGAGGCAGGCAGAGAGAGAGAGAGAGAAGCAGGCTCCCCACTGAGCAGAGAGCCCGATGTGGGGCTCGATCCCAGGACCCTGGGATCATGACCCGAGCTGAAGGCAGAGGCTTTAACCCACTGAGCCACCCAGGCGCCCCAAAATTATTTTTAATTTAAAAAATACCATTTACCTGCATTAAAATTTTCATTTGGATTCCTGGATTTTATGTGACTTTTGACTATAGGAATTTAGGAGATAATCATTTTTTTTCTTTGTTCCAGTCCTTTAAAAATAATTTTCCTAAAGTGTAGTATGTTTACAGTCTTAGGAAACTCACTTTTCAAATGGCTTAATGTGGCAGAGGAAAACATTTGTGAAACATAGTTATATTGTTTTTAAAAAAATAATTTAAATATTCAGTTGTCAACATCATGAAGAAATGGTTTTGTAGAGCGATTAAGTGAAACTCTGGAAAATGTTTAATACTCTGGAAAATGTTTAATACTAAATATTTAATACTAGGGGCACCTGGGTGGCTCAGTGGGTTAAAGCCTCTGCCTTCGGCTCGGGTCATGATCCCGGGGTCCTGGGATCGAGCCCCATGTCAGGCTCTCTGCTCAGCAGGAAGCCTGCTTCCCTTCCTCTCTCTCTGCCTGCCTCTTTGCCTGCTTGTGATCTCTGTCTGTCAAATAAATAAATCTTCAAAAAAAATTAAAAATATTTAATACTAAATTTAAAATACTTAATGTTTAATACTAAAGCCATTAAATACTAAATTTAGTTGTAATTATGTAGGTAATTCAGCCCACTGTTTTGAAGTCTTATTCCATTATCCCGTTATGGCAGTTAAAATAATCACTGTGGAAACTGTCATAAGAGTTCTCTTTTTTTGCTTTGTTTTGTTAATATCAAGTTAATAACAAGTATACCGATAACTTTAGATTGCAGTGAATATTACTGAATGTCACTGAGGACAATTTTTAAAACACAAAATATATAAATATTGCAGGTGTAGTGATGGTTTGTGTCGTTCTGCGTTATATGAAATACCGCTGGACAAAAGAAGAAGAGGAAACAAGGCAGATGTATGATATGGTGGTGAAGATTATAGGTATAAGTATTTGTAAAAATCTAAACTATTTCTTGAATAGTAGTTATGTGATAAATTACAGTATGATGTCCAGTGATTGATTCATTTATAAATGTGTTATGTTTTCAGATGTTTTACGAAGTCATAATGAAGCTTGCCAGGAAAATAAAGAATTACAACCTTACATGCCTATTCCACATGTACAAGATTCCTTAATACAACCTCATGACAAGTACGTTCAGAGTTTTATTGTGAGTTGAAGTAGATCAGAATTTGGCATCTTCTGAAGTTATAAAAATTATATTGAGAGTTGTGGCCCTTCTCAAGTAGACCTGTTTTATTGTACAGGCTTTACTTTTTGTACTTTAAACTCTCTTTTCTTTCTAAATTCCCTTCTGTTCTCCTGATTTTGAGTGGCATAATAAACAACTGGATTCCTAAATCATGATCACTTCTATACATTTTTTATTTTTACCAATGTTCACCTTATTTCCTTTAGTTTCATCTTAATAAAAGACAGAGACAGACAATAGCCAGTGATGTTTTACAAATAATGCCTTAAATATTTTGTTGTTAATGAAGCTTTTTAATTAAAAGGACTAATATAATAACTTTTTGAAAATGAAAGATGATTCCATATCCTACCACAGCATTCTTCACCATAGCAACACCCCAGAATCAGTGGTGGAGTTTGTGGGGGAAGATTACTGATGCTTGTGCCCCACCTCTGGAGAATGAAATTCAGTAAATCTGAAGTGAGCTTTATGCATCTAAATCTTCTTGGAAAAAAACCTCGTAGGCAGTGACAAGGAAAATCAGAATTAATAATAGCCATTGCCTTCACTTACTAATACTTGAAAAAGATGACAAGCTAAGATGATAGTAAATTTGTCATTTTGTCATATGCTAGGAAAAAAATGAAGAAAGTCTGGGATAGAGCTGTTGACTTCCTCGCTGCTAATGAGTCTAGAGTTCGCACAGAGACACGAAGAATAGGTGGTACGGATTTTCTAGTTTGGCGGTGGATCCAGCCTTCTGCCTCCTGTGACAAAATATTAGTAATACCTTCTAAAGTGTGGCAAGGTCAAGGTATGTATTTTTAAACAATAACAACAAAAATAAACATGGTGTTTTTCTAATTTTTTTCAACTCTCTAAGTCTTACATGCTTAATGTAAAATAGTACTGTTGAAAGATATGAAGGCAAAACACCCTTTGCAGTTCCGTCCCATAGAAGGAATTAATGTTAGTTTCTTACATATCCTTCCACTTTCCTCCTTGCAGATATGAACGTAATGGTTTGTCTTTACCGTAACAGAACACTATACACATTACTTCTTTTTTTTCTTTTTCACCTAAGCAACTTAGTATTGTAGACCTAGCTGCATTCTTTTCCCCTAATTTTTCATTTTAAGATATATGTTTTACATATATATAAAACATATAAAAGTGAACATAACTTTTTAACTGCTCTTTTTTCCAATTTTTGCTTGCCTGCCTCTTTTTCATTAAGACCATCAACCTGCATATTACTTGTTCCAAGTAGCTTAAGTGGCTGTCTTTCCATATTTTTCTCAGTGCTTAGATGGTTGCAAGAACAGGTATATGTAAGTATATAGGAGGGCTTGGTGATTGGTTGCTTTAGGTTCCCAACCCTCTACTAGTGATAACTGTTACCTCACTTGAATCTCTTGGATGAACGGTTAGTTGCAAAATTAAATCTTGTGGTTAGTTTAATGTGCATTTCAGAACTAGTAGTCGGTTGAGTTTCTTTGAATCTTCTGGTTGGATAAAAGCATATTTATCAAGGTTTGCTAAGCACAGTATTTATGAGAAAATTAAGTAAATTGTTTTGAAATTACAAAAAAGTAAATCCACTCACTCCCTTTCTTCTCTGATTTTTACTTTCAAAGAGCTTGAATAATAATAGTCTTCAGTAATCATGGCATAAAAATGTTGCTTTGATGATGCCAGGGGTAACACTAAACATTAAACTTTTTGTTTTAAAAGGTGTCTGCAGAAGGGTCCTTTGAAACGAAAAAAGAATGCAAAGCCAATCAGATCTGATTACCTTAGTTGCCTGATTGTAATGGTTGTGTATTCTCAGCCTAATTTCTTCATATAGCTAGCAGTTAGTGCTCATGTATGCCTGTGAAGTTCTAGAAGAGGCCATTATTTCATTCATATGAATTTTTTTTTATCATTGTAGTTGTCTTATTTTTAAAACGTGAGGTTTTCAAGATGAATCTAAAGACAACTTCTTGACCTAGGTAATCCAAGTTGTTCTTATAAATTAGTAGGGGGGATCGCTTCTTGACGTTTTGGTTAAGTAAGATCAAGTGTAAATTAGTAGGGGGGATGACAGACTCTTAAGTGTGTGAAATTGGATGTTCTGTATCTAGAATTTAAAAGCTCAGATTATTATTTTCATTTTATCATTTTCTTTAGATAGGAAAAGACTGTGTAAGTATGATATAAGACAATTTTAGGTCGGTTATAATAGTTGTAAAACTCAACATAAATTGATAGTTCTAAAATGTCCTGCTACTTTGTTTCATCAAAGTTCTAGTATAGTAAATGTTTATAAACTATATGCCAAGTACTGAGCTATCTTAATTTTAATATTTCTAAATGTACAATGTGAAGAATTTTAAAATCAATTTCCCTTTTCTTGACAGTCTTTGCTTTAAAAAAAGTTGCAGTGAATTAGTTACTGAATCTAGAAAGGAATTGAGGGTAAAAGAACATGCCTGTTTTTAGTAAATTGAAAAAAAATACAGTGGCTGAGATTATGTTATCCTGAAGGCCGAAAATCCAGAGTTAGAACCTAGTAGCCATTTGCTTGAAGTATACCAATTCAAGTTTTTGGGGCATTATAATGGTAAAAGTCTGTAGACTCCTAGCAGAAATGATTTGAGTTCTCTTAAGATTTCATCATAAAAGAATTTGTTACAGGAGCTGAATAAAGAGAAGTTGGTGGAATATTTCTTGATGATAATTATCTAAATTGCCTCATGTAAGAACATATAACTCTAATCTATTACACTTTATGCCATTAAATGTATAGTCTATCTAAATATAATTGATTGACTTTGCTTGTAAAAAATATTAATACATAAATTAGTTTTTCTTTGATTTAAATGTATCTGGACACAAATGTGCTGTAAATAGGACTATAGTGGGGGGTTGGGGCGGTTGTTTATGTAAAAAGATTAACTTATTAAGAGGCTTAATGTTTATCTTATAAATAGTGCTTTAATTAAAAGATACATGGCTGGAGGATTGGTAATTATAATAGTCTTTTGAATTCACTCCCACTACAAGCTGTTGTCATTTAATAGTATTTTTTCCAAATAATTGTTAAAAAATAAACCTTATTGAATTATAAGTTCATTTTCTAAAGGGTAGTTAAGTATAAATTGCATTCTTGCATAGCTTTAGTATCTCTAAGGGCATTTTAAAGCACCAGTTAAAAATCAAACCATACCTGCTGGGGAGAATTATTTATGTTTCTGACACATGTAGTCTTCAGAATAAACAGCATTCATTTGAAGGATCTAAACATACTTTCTGAGGTATTTGAAATCACTGTCTCTTTGCTTCTACCAGGAGGTGATTGCAATTTAGTTGGGGAGACAAAGTATATATCTTAAAAATCGGTTTGATCTTCACAACTACGTTGTGATTAGAATTGGCCAGAAATAACTTCTAGATCCATTGTTTTGTGGAAACTTGGGTCTAGGCTAGGATAAGATGGTATTAGTGCCTCCATTTTCTCTGGTTCATTCCCTGCTGGCCCCGGCCAATATTGGAATTTTAAGGAACTCAGATTGCCTGCAACTAAAAGGTTATCCAAGAACACGAGCTGTACACTGCCAGGAACTCTCAGGTGGTACTGGAGGTTCACAGGCTTCTTCTTCTTCTTTTCTTTTTTTTAATTAAAAATTGTTTTTAAAGATTTTATTTATTTATTTGACAGAGAGAGAGCTCACAAGTAGGCAGAGAGGCAGGCAGAGAGGGGGGTGGGAAGCAGGCTCCCTGCTGAGCAGAGAGCCTGACGTGGGGCCCCATCCCAGCACCCTGAGACCATGACCTGATCCGAAGGCAGAGGCTTTAACCCACTGAGCCACCCAGGCACCCCCCATAAGGTTCACAGACTTCTTGATCTAGGGTTTGGCAAAGATCTTTCATGTCTAGTGGCCATCGCCCCACCCCATATCAGGCACTGTTAGGACACTCACATCCCAGACATTTTTTTTTCACTAGATACTTCTGAAATCTTTAATTGACACATTCAAGTCTTTTTTTTTTTTCTTCCTCTTTCAAGTCTTTATTTAAATTCCAGTTAGTTAACATACGGTGTAATATGACTTTTAGGTGTAGTAGTGATTCATCACTTACATACAATACCCGGTGCTCATCACAAGTGCCCGCCTTAATCCCTGTCACCTGTTTAACCCATTAGTATACCCTGAGCCATTAACTCATCCTTCAGACTTTCCTGCTTTATATATATATATATATTTTTTTTTTTAACTTTATTTAAGCTTTATGTAAACATATAATGTAACCCCACCACCCTCTCCCAACCCCTCTTCCCCCCACCCCCCTCAGTTTGTTTTATGACATTAAGAGTCTCTTTTGGTTTGTCTCCCTCCCGATCCCATCTTCTTTCATTTTTACTTTTCCTACCACCTTAACTCCCACCCCCGTTGCATCTCCACTTCCTCATATCAGGGAGATTATGTGATAGTTGTCTTTCTCCAGTTGACTTATTTCGCTAAGCATAATACGCTCTAGTTCCATCCATGTTGTCGCAAATGGTAAGATTTCATTTCTTTTGATGGCTGCATAGTATTCCATCGTATATATATACCACATCTTCTTTATCCATTCATCTGTTGATGGACATCTAGGTTCTTTCCATAACTTGGCTATTGTGGACATTGCTGCTATAAACATTCGGGTACACGTGCCCCTTTGGATCACTACGTTTGTATCTTTAGGATAAATACCCAGTAGTGCAATTGCTGGGTCATAAGGTAGCTCTATTTTCAATTTTTTGAGGAACCTCCATGCTGTTTTCCAGAGTGGTTGCACCAGCTTGCATTCCCACCAACAGTGTAGGAGGGTTCCCCTTTCTCCACATCCTCGCCAGCATCTGTCATTTCCTGACTTGTTCATTTTAGCCATTCTGACTGGTGTGAGGTGGTATCTAAAGATCAAAAGCTTTTGCACAGCAAAGGAAACAGTCAACAAAACCAAAAGACAACTGACAGAGTGGGAAAAGATATTTGCAAATGACATATCAGATAAAGGGCTAGTATCCAAAATCTACAAAGAGCTTAGCAAACTCAACACCCAAAGAACAAATAATCCAATCAAGAAATGGGCAGAGGACATGAACAGACATTTCTGCAAAGAAGACATCCAGATGGCCAACATACACATGAAAAAGTGCTCCACATCACTGGGCATCAGGGAAATACAAAATTTTTTTTTTTTTAAGGAATTCCCAGACTCTCCAATTCTTTGATGTACCTACTTTTTCCAGTTTTTCAGTCTTCCTTCTATCTTTATTTCTTTTCCTGTCCATCTTAGTTTCCATGACCCATCTCTCTTTCCAGTCCTTTTCTTGCTGCTACCCTTAAGTCATTACCTGTCCTTCATCTTAGCCTGGCAAATTCCAACCAAGGATGAAACTCTTGTCTATGTGCAAGGAGCTGAGCATAGCAGGAGAAAATCATAGTTCTTCAGACTAGTACCTCATAAGTAATCAACCTCAGTTAGGCCCTCAGTACTACCTGACTTTCATGTTCTTACCATATTTTACCAGTCCTCTCACATTCCTACTCAGTAATAATTTTAGATTTCTTTCCATCCTTTCAGACCTTTGCCCTTCTGTCTCCTAATTCTTAGTTGATGACTTGAATAGAAGCAGTCAGACTTACCTGCCTCAGATTTCCACCACCAAGTAAATCCACCGCCAGAATCCACACTCACCCTCACCTCCTATTGCATTTGAGGGGTTTTCTCACTTAACAAAGACCTGAGCTCTTCCCTCCATAGGGAATGATATTGAAGTCCTCTGGATCCCATCAGCTCTTCTTCTCCAGTCTCTTCTCTTACTGTGTACTAAATCCCCTGCCTCTGCTGGATCTTTTCATCAGCACTTAAACATGCCGTACAGTCTTTCTCTTCTTTAAGACACGTTGTTAGAGGGGCACCTGGGTGGCTCAGTCAGTTAAGTGTCTGCCTTTGGCTTAGGTCATGATCCCGGGGTCCTGGGATGGAGCCGCACATTGGGCTCCCTGCTCAATGGAGAGCCTGCTTCTCCCTCTCCCGCTACCCCTACTTATGCTCTCTCTCAAATAAATCTTAAAAAAAAAAAGACACAGTTGGAGCGTACCTTGTTCTTTAGCTGTCACTCTGTCTCTATTTATAGCCAAATAGCATTAAACAGTTTACTCATTGTTTTTATTTTTACCTCCCATTTTATTCTTCAGCTGACTCCAATCTATTTTCCACCCCCCTCATTCTGAGGAAATAGCTCTCAGACATCCGTATTGCTAAGCCAAGTGGACATGTTCCCTTTCTGTCCTCATTTTACTTAGCAGTGTTAACAGTTGCACCTGCTTTAAAACTTGCTTCTTGTGGCTTTGGGGATGCCACTTTTTTCTTGTTTTCCTGCTACCTTGACCATTTCTCCAATCTTCTTTTCTGGATCTTCTTTTCCTGGACCTCTAAGTATTGGGAGTTTCTCAAGGCCACCCTCTTTTCTCATTCTGCCTGTCTTTCTTCTCCTTATAGATGATCTCAGGCTGTGACTTAATTTACCATAGATATGTTGATAACTCCTAAAGTGATATCTTGAATTAAGTCTTCTGGTTTTCAGATTTTTATACCCATCTGTATAGTTGTCTACTAGGATATGGGCACCACAAATTCAGCATGTGCATGAATTTAATATCCTCTCACCAAACGGACCTCCCCCGCCATTCCTGTCTAATTAATGATACCCTTTCTCAGTTAATTCCACTATAAACCTGGGAGTTATCCTTAATTTTTTCCTTACCTCTCATGTATACTCTTTAAACAAGCCATACCAGATCTACTCCATATGTCCTCAATTGCATCAACTTCCTTCCATCAGCATTTCTGGCCCATGTTATCCACATTAGTATCATCTCTCAGACAACTATAATAACCTTCTAGCTGGTCTCCTTGCATTCACTTTTGTTTCTGTTTAATCAGTTCTTTCTTTAACAGTCTATTTTCAAAAATTATAATTTTAAAAGGCAGATCTCATCAAATTATTACTCTCCTTAAGAAAGCTTGGAGTGGCTTTCTGTTGCTCTTACGGTAATGTGTAAACACTTTAATGTAATCTGCATGGTCCTCAGTAATCTGACTTCTCTCACTTAAGGTTTATCTTTCTGTTGTTCCCACTTTAGCCACAGTGGCTATCTTAGTTGACTTTAGTTGACCACACTTTAGTTGACTTGATTACAGTGAGCTCCTTCTTGTCTCAGAGGCTGTATGTAAGCTTGAAATGTCCTTTATAGCTCTTTCTACTCTGCCTATTTTTATTTACTCTTTATTCTTTAGAATAAATTTCACTTCCTCAGTGAAGTGTTATCTGATACTTCCAGATTACCTTAAATTACTTTCACAACTTCCTATATTATTCTTAATCTTAAGATTTACCATAATTACAGGGTCGGTTTTTTTGTTTTGTTTTGTTTCTGACACGATTTCTCAACTCACTCACCCACTAAACTTCAGACTCTGTGAGAGCAATGATTGTATCTCTGATGTACCTTAACTTCCAGGGGTCTGACTCCCAGTAAAAGCATGCAATGAATATTTTTTGAAAAGAGTGAATGACTGAATGCCTTTCAACAGAATGGAACAGTGACAAATAGTAAAACTAATTTGTTTTTTTGTAGCATTTCATTTAGATAGAAGAAATTCACCGCCAAATAGCTTGACACCATGTCTAAAGATTCGAAATATGTTTGACCCAGTTATGTAAGTATTATGGTCAGAGGTATATGTAATTTTTATCTGGAATATTCTTATGATGCTATGTCTGTAATTGAACAATCTCTCTCTTTTTTTTTTAAGATTTTATTTATTTATTTGACAGAGATCACAAGTAGGCAGAGAGGCAGGCAGAGAGAGAGAAGCAGGCTCCCTGCTGAGCAGAGAGCCCAATGTGGGGCTCGATCCCAGGACCCTGGGATCATGACCAGAGCCAAAGGCAGAGGCTTTAACCCACTGAGCCATCCAGGCGCCCCGAACAGTCTCTTTCACTTTTGAATCTCTAAGGAAATGTTGTGTTTTCCTTTTCTTCCTCTTTTGTTAAATTTCAGGCAAAGATTTGGCCAAAAGACCCAGATGTAGAATAATTTGTTAAACTTACACAAATCTTTGTAGGTACTGTGAATCCCCACAGCACATAAATGCTGGAGTCAAATTAATGATACACGTGGTGATAAACAGTACCCTTTATTAAATGTTTAACTCTCTTCTGCCAACATTCTTTGCCTCAGACAATATACATAAAAATACCTGCTATCTTTAAACTTCCAGTCTGTAGTTGTAAAAAATTCTCTGCAAAGATGTACATACACACTTTCCTTCTGTAAGTCCTGTTTGTCCATGCACTATTTGAGAGACTTTTCTGTTCATTTAATATTTGAGAAACTTTTCTTTCTGTATAGTCACAGCAGCACATGCACCCAGAGATTAGCACTGGCAAAAGTTATTGCCTTAGAATCTCTAATATTTCATATACAAGCTGTAATAATTTTTAGAATTTGCTTCCTAGAGGTGAGTGCTTATTTGTCCAATGATATGACAGGTCAGATTCTGCTTTGTAAAAAAAAAAAAATCCTGATTTATATGTATTACATATAAAATACCCATAAGTCTCATCTGATAACTCATTTATATCAAGAAATAGTTGATATGAGATTCCAAATAAGTGACAACAAAATTGGAAATGTGGAGAAGCACTGTAGTAACAGCCCTCTCCTTTTTGCATAGATAGAAGCACTTAGCAGTGCGATGATCCCTCTGTTGGGAAGCTTACGTCATACCTCAGGGATTAGGAAATTAGTGCCAGGTTAGTATTTTCTTACCTGAGATGAAGATTTATGATTTCAAGTGTAGCCGCTTTTCCTTCATCCCACCATCTATATTTCACAAGTAAGACAAATATGTACTGTTGTAGTAGGAAATCTTAAGGCTCTCATAATATTAAGTGACTCTTGGTGCAGAATGTTTGTCATGTATCATTCTTCCATTATTTTGAAGAAGAGAAGCTCAGAATACACCATTTACTAGGAATTTTCCTAAAGTTAGGAATTTGAAAATATTTTTTTTAAAAAAAGTAATATGTGGGGCGGCTGGGTGGCTCAGTTGGTTATGTGTCTGTTTTGGGCTCAGCTCATGATCCCAGGGTCCTGGGATCGAGCCCTGAATTTTCATAAAAAAATGAAAATAATACTCAACTTTCAAAAAACGACTTTATCTGAGAGAAAGAGTGGGGGAAGGGTGCATGTGCACACATGCAGGAGGAGAGGGAGAGGGAGAAGCAGGCTCCCCTCTGAGCAAGGATCCTGATGCGGGGGCTGGATCCCAGGACCCTAAAATCATGACCTGAGTTGAAGGCAGACACTTAACTGACTGAGCCACCCAGGTGCCCCAATACTCAACTTTTATGAGTTCACTACAACTCATTAAAGTATTAACACTTGCTAGGAAGAAAAGAAAGGACAATAGGTCCATAAGATTTCAGACAAAAATGACAGCACAGTTATTCTGCTGCGATGGGCCAATCTTTCACTGCCTCAGTTATGTGCTTTCTTACATTGGAACGTGAGAGAGGGTCTGGGACTGTGAATACTAATTTTTAAAAATCTATCTACTGTTAGTAACAAGCATTTACTTAACTACTAGTTTTAACAATATGTGATTTTGAAACTATCCCCATTTTGGTAGGATGTATATGTTACAAGAGACAAGACTTTATTGAGATAGGAGTATCGTTGTTGATTTTTGTTTTCATTAATTTTTTAGGGAAATAGGGGATCAGTGGCATTTGGCAATTCAAGAAGCAATTTTAGAAAAATGCAGTGATAATGATGGCATTGTTCATATTGCAGTAGACAAAAATTCACGTGAGGTAAAGTAACTTTTACTGTTGAATTCTACATTTTGGATTTGTTGCTATTAAACTAAAACTTTCTCTTTTTTTTTTCTTTCTTTCTTTCTTTCTTTTTTGTCTTTCTTTTTTCTTTTTTTTTTTTTAATATCACAGGGTTGTGTATATGTTAAATGTCTGTCTCCAGAATATGCTGGAAAAGCTTTTAAGGCATTGCATGGCTCTTGGTTTGATGGTAAGAAGTTTGAGTATTATGAACATTTTGAAAAGATAAATTATGGCTTACTGTTAAACTATACCAGATTTTAAATTAAAAGAATTTTAGGTCAGCATTTTTAGAGTAATTATTTAAGATTACTTTATTTGCATAGTGTGTTCATACGTCTTTTACCACAGTTTGTTTTCTATAAATATTAAGCACATTTTTACAGATCTAAAATATTATTTTTATCTTACAACAGGGAAATTGGTTACAGTAAAATATTTACGACTAGATAGATATCACCATCGCTTTCCCCAAGCTCTTACTTGCAATACTCCCTTGAAGCCATCAAATAAACATATGAATTCTATGTCTCATCTTCGTCTTCGGACTGGCCTAGCCAATTCTCAAGGAGGTTCCTGAAAAGACTTTCTTCCACTCCTAGGACTGGTATTTACAATAGGAAAATTCCTGTTTGGCTTCCTGTCTTCCTTATAAATGCTTTTTGTATGTAATATTTTTATTGAATACAGCTCTGTTTGAATGTTCCAGAAATCTTAAGGTTCCAAAGGGACTTAGCAGTGAGGCAGCAGTGCTGAGTGGTCAGAACAATTGTTTCATTCAGTTTTTGGAGCTCAGGCCGATGCATTTAAAGTTTTGCATGAGGAACATTGACTTTATTAAGCATTTTCAGATGTGGTGATTGTGTTTTTGCACCACAGAGTGTTTGGATAACCACACAAAAGCATGGTGAAGAGGCTTCTTGTATTTCCATAATCTCCTGTGAACTAATGTTGTGAATTTTTGTATACAGTCACCTGCATAGTTCCTTACCAGGCTAATGTGGTAAAACTGTTAATTTCCCAGTTTAACCTTAGGTTTCTATTGCTTGTAAAAGATTCATTTGTTACAGCTGGAATACAGGAAAACTAATTTGGGTTTAGCGGTTACATATAAGCGTAGATGGGTGTACATGTACTTAACCTGGCTTTTGTATATATGTATAAATGCTGATGGTGGCGAAAGTAGTCTTGTTTTGTGAGGATGTCTGCATTAAAGCAGTAAAATAAGCTTCCTATTTTATTCATAATCTAATGTGTATATATGTATGTGTATATATGTGTGTATGTGTATATATATGTATGTGTATATGTGTATATATACACACACATATATACCTATGGCTGTACTATCATATAGATCAAACAGCCAAACACCTGGAAGTATTAGATACAAGTTTAAAATATCTTTTATAAGTTTTATATAAAAATGTCTGAGTATGATTTTGTGTGAAAGTTCCGATCTCAGTTGTAATGGATTCAAATTTATGTGAGCAATAAAGATGCAATTGGCAGATATTGGAAAAGTATTTTGTGAAAAGCTGTATTTATTATAAATACTAGGACTATGACATAGTACTATTGGGATTAAGTCACTTTCCCAACCTATTTGTAATTTAATGAAATGTCAGCTCCCCTGTTGTATGTCAAGTTTAAAGCAGGGCATATTGCTGCAGCAAAATGTGTATTTGAAAAATTTGAAATTTTGGGTCATGACAGCTTGCAATATAGTAACTGCACGAGTCACCGTCGCTTTGTGCCTCGGTATTTTACCTTGTTTCAGTAAAGTTGCTTTATTACTGTTAATGATTTCAGATTAAAATAGATACAGAGTTTACTTGTAATGTAACAATTGGCTTTTTTTTTTTAATAACCTGTTGATATATCCTTGTCAGTCCAAATGAATATGTGAAACAGCTGGAATTGTACCAATTTTGATTTTGTTTAAAGCTCAGTTTCCTTTTTGTTTAATTGTATATGTGTTGGGTTTGCAGCATGAACTTGCACAGATAATGCACGTTTTCTGGTTAAGTAAACATGATGCACACTGTTCTGTAACAGAAAACCCTATTGTGCCTTACCTGTGTGCTTTTGTGGGCACCATGTTTATGAAGAATAAAAAATGATTTGTTATCTGAAGAGAATAAATTTTAAATTCTCAGTTTATGTTTCAGATGCTAAAGTGTGAAAATATAAATATATATATATAATATATAATATAACCAATCTTTCTGTATTTTATGTGCATCATAGTGATTTATCTGAGCTTAGTGACCCCCATCTTGTGACCTGTTGCAAAGGTGAATGTAAAAAATAGTTGTGGCATTTTAAAAGGTCGCCTTTTGATGCAGATGCATCTTTTTTTTTCTTTGCCTCTAAAACCCATTTTATGTAAACATTGTACATTTATTATTGTAATATATACTATTATGCAGCTTATTTTACCTGAAACTGTTAAGCCGACCAAGATTCCTCCCTGCAAGACAGATGGGAATGTGTATAATAACTAGATATTCGAGAAGTTCTGAAGTTTGATGTAATCTGTTACTTGTCCTGTTTAAAAAAAAAAATTCTAATTAAAAATTTATTAGGTTTTTTTTTTTAATGTGTCTTGGCTTTTAAAAAAACTTTTTAAGTGCCCTGTGTCTTTATTTTTTTAACTGGTGAATAGATGCCTTTATTTTAAATCTTCTTGGGGATGTGTAAATATATATATGCTCATAAAGATGGATGAAGACCCTAAAGTTAATTTTAACCATCCATTCCTCAGCATCTTACTTTTCTTTATGAAAATGTCTTTTTCTAACTCTCAAGTGTTTGGACCAAAGTGAGGCAAGACTATAAATCAGCTGTTATCACTAAAGCAGCACTGTTTAGTTTAGACATTTTTTCATAGCAAGACTTTCTCAAAAAAGGAAGCCATTCTTTTATACATTCTGCTTAAAACTCCTTATCTCATTATAAACCAACAGTTTATGGGCTAGCCTCTTTGAATAGCATTGCTTTAAAAATTTTTTTTTTAAAGATTTTATTTATTTATTTGACAGACAGAGATCACAAGCAGGCAGAGAGGCAGGCAGAGAGAGGAGGAAGCAGACTCCCTGCAAGCAGAGAGCTCGATGTGGGGCTCGATCCCAGGACCCTGGGATCATGACCTGAGCCGAAGGCAGAGGCTTTAACCCACTGAGCCACCCAGGTGCCCCTACTTTAGAATTTTTGATGGTTTAATCAAGTAAAAAGAAGACTTGATTAATCAGTCAGTTGGTAGACTCTTATTTAAAATCGCTAATAAAGGTCAGGCACTGTTACATGTTAGAGATGCAAGGATGAAAAAGACATGGCCAAAACCTCAAGATGATCCCAGTCTAGAGGAAGAATATAGAAGAGATAAAAGATAGTGTGGAAAATATAGTGAGAGGAAAAAAGCAGAAGAAATTCTAGGAGTACGGAGAGGCAACTTATGCTTTTTTTTTTTTTTAAGATTTTATTTATTTGTTAGGCAGAGGGAGGCTCCCTGCTGAGGGTAAGGAGCCTGATTCGGGACTTGAACCCAGGACCCTGGGATCATGACCTGAGCCGAAGGCAGACACTTAACAAACTGAGCCATCCAGGCCTCCCACCTTTTGCATCTTAATATAGGGAGAAGACATTAGGCAGATGTGATAATAGTTGAGCCATATTTTAGTTTAGTTTCACATTTATTAAATGTGTCTTAATTAGTATAGATATGATAGTAAGTCTACCCTCCTTTGAGCTCTTAGGGGAGCTTTTATTCTTGTGATGAGCTCATAAAAATTGATGTGTGGAACCTGAGTTTTTATAAAATCTATTTTCATATTCATTGGTCTATAGAGTCCTGAATACCTTGTGACTGCTGAAGCCTGATACTCAACTTCATTACATTTTCCTTGTATGATATTGACTATTTGGATGACAAGGTGTGAGCTCTGAGTGAAAAATGATTCATTGTTTCATATACCCAGAATATTTCCTTTAATAAGATTGACCTGGCAGTTCTCACTGCTCCTAGTAATATCACATTACTATAGGTCATCTACATGGCTTCTTCACCCTTTTTTCCTAGACTTATCTCGGCAAGTCACTTCTTCCAGATGACTCAACAGAGGATGCTAAATCAAGCAGAATTTGGGCAGCTGCTCTTTTGGAAAGGATGCTGAGGAACAGGTACTTAAGAACTGAAAATAATTAGAAACCAAAAGTTTGTGGTTTAAAGAAACAATGTCCAGGATGCTCATTCTCTTGGTTCAGTAAGCATGAGTAGCTACTGCCTCTAAGCCTTACTGGAGAAACTTTATGACCAGAAATATCTCCTGATGGTGGATTTTAACACCTGAGAACCTCTGCTAGGGGTGGCAGGATAGTCGTTTTGTTGATTCTTAGATTTAAAACCCATAGAACCTGTGCACTTAGATTTGCTTTTTCTTCCATGGGTGGACATTGGAGACTGGCATATGCTCCTGAAATTGAAAAGAAGGTTATCTAGGCATAGAAAGCAGATGAAAAAAGATTGATGAGATACAACCTACTGCATGCACAGAGTACCAGCAGTGTCTTATGGTTCAATTACTGAATATAAAAGGGGGCAGTGATCAGATCATGGAAGGCTTTGTAAGTCCTATTATGAAGTTTGGATGTTGGTTGTTAAAGGGAGTTCAGGTGAGGATTGGTTGTGATGAAAAATGGAGAAAGGATTTGACAAAATAGGAAGGACTTAATTGGATATTGGGAGATAAGTTGAAATCCAGTTTTCTAGTGTCGGAATTCTACTAATTGCAACATTTAGATGGAAAAGATGATAATTGAATTTTTGGACATTTTGAGGTTGGGATGCTTATGGAATATTCAAGTGGGTGTTCGTAGCAAATGGTTGGATTTCTAATTCTGTGGAGAAAGATCTTCTGAGAAATATCTGAGCTAGATACAATTTGGGCTTTAAAACCAGGAAAGTAAATTGGATGACCCAGAAAACGAAT
>RCUC01127076.1:0-12207 GCA_003697995.1 Taxidea taxus jeffersonii | reverse complement strand
ACAGGAAAGGCCTCAAATATATAACCTAACCCTACACCTAAAGGAGCTCGAAAGAACAACAAAGAAAGCCTAAACCCAGCAGGAGAAGAGAAATAATAAAGATCAGAGCAAAAATCAATGAAACAGAAACCAAAAAAACAATAGAACAAATCAATGAAACTAGGAGCTGGTTCTTTGAAAGAATTAATAAGATTGATAAGCCCCTGGCCAGACTTATCCAAAAGAAAAGAGAAAGGACCCAAATAAATAAAATCATGAATGAAAGAGGAGAGATCACAACCAACACCAAAGAAATACAAACAATCATAAGAACATATTATGAGCAACTCCATGCCAACAAATTTGACAATCTGGAAGAAATGGGTGCTTTCCTAGAGACATGTAAACTGCCAAAACTGAACCAGGAAGAAATAGAAAACCTGAATAGGCCCATAACCAGTAAGGAGATTGAAACAGTCATCCAAAATCTCCAAACAAACAAAAGCCAAGGGCCAGATGGCTTCCCAGGGGAATTCTACCAAACATTTAAAGAAGAATTAATTCCTATTCTCCTGCAACTGTTCCAAAAAATAGAAATGGAAGGAAAACTTCCAAACTCATTTTATGAGGCCAGCATCACCTTGATCCCCAAACCAGACAAGGATCCCATCAAAAAAGAGAATTACAGACCAATATCCTTGATGAACACCGATGCTAAAATTCTCACCAAAATACTAGCCAATAGGATCCAACAGTACATTAAAAGGATTATTCACCACGACCAAGTGGGATTTATTCCAGGGCAGCAGGGTTGGTTCAACATCCACAAATCAATCAATGTGATACAGTACATTAACAAAAGAAAGAACAAGAACCATATGATACTCTCACTAGATGCTGAAAAAGCATTTGACAAAGTGCAACATCCCTTCCTAATCAAAACTCTTCAAAGTGTAGGGATAGAAGGCACATACCTCAATATTATCAAAGCCATCTATGAAAAACCCACGGCAAGTATCATTCTCAATGGAGAAAAACTGAGAGCTTTTCCGTTAAGGTCAGGAACACGGCAGGGATGTCCACTATCACCACTGCTATTCAACATAGTACTAGAAGTCCTAGCCTTCAGCAATCAGACAACAAAAAGAAATTAAAGGCATCCAAATCGGCAAGGAAGAAGTCAAACTATCGCTCTTTGCAGATGATATGATACTATATGTGGAAAACCCAAAAGGCTCCACTCCAAAACTGCTAGAGCTTGTACAGGAATTCAGTAAAGTGTCAGGATATAAAATCAATGCAAGAAATCAGTTGCATTTCTTTACACCAACAACAAGACAGAAGAAAGAGAAATTAAGGAGTCAATCCCATTTACAATTACACCCAAAACCATAAGATACCTAGGAATAAACCTCACCAAAGAGGCAAAGAATCTATACTCAGAGAACTATAAAGTACTCATAAAAGAAATTGAGGAAGACACAAAGAAATGGAAAAATGTTCCATGCTCGTGGATTGGAAGAAGAAATATTGTGAAAATATCTATGCTACCTACAACTATCTACACATTTAATGCAATTCCTATCAAAATCCCATCCAATTTTTTCAAAGAAATGGAACAAATAATCCTAAAATTTATATGGAACCAGAAAAGACCTCGAATAGCCAAAGGAATATTGAAAAAGAAAGCCAAAGTTGGTGGCATCACAATTCCAGACTTCAAGCTCTACTACAAAGCTGTCATCATCAAGACAGTATGGTACTGGCACAAAAACAGACACATAGAGCAATGGAACAGAATAGACAGCCCAGAAATACACCCTCAACTCTATGGTCAACTAATCTTCGACAAAGCAGGAAAGAATATTCAATGGAAAAAAGCCTCTTCAACAAATGGTGTTGGGAAAATTGGACAGCCGCATGCAGAAAAATGAAATTGGACCATTTCCTTACACCCCACAAGAAAATAGACTCAAAATGGATGAAGGACCTCAATGTGAGAAAGGAATCCATCAAAATCCTTGAGGAGAACACAGGCAGCAACCTCTTCGACCCCAGCCGCAGCAACTTCTTCCTAGGAACAACGCCAAAGGCAAGGGAAGCAAGGGAAAAAATGAACTATTGGGACTTCAAGATCAAAAGCTTTTGCACAGCAAAGGAAACAGTCAACAAAACCAAAAGACAACTGACAGAATGGGAGAAGATATTTGCAAATGACATATCAGATAAAGGGCTAGTATCCAAAATCTATAAAGAGCTTAGCAAACTCAACACCCAGAGAACAAATAATCCAATCAAGAAATGGGCAGAGGACATGAACAGACATTTCTGCAAAGAAGACATCCAGATGGCCAACAGACACGTGAAAAATTGCTCCACATCACTGGGCATCAGGGAAATACAAATCAAAACCACAATGAGATACCACCTCACACCAGTCAGAATGGCTAAAATGAACAAGTCAGGAAATGACAGATGCTGGCAAGGATGTGGAGAAAGAGGAACCCTCCTACACTGTTGGTGGGAATGCAAGCTGGTGCAACCACTCTGGAAAACAGCATGGAGGTTCCTCAAAAAATTGAAAATAGAGCTACCTTATGACCCAGCAATTGCACTACTGGATATTTACCCTAAAGATACAGACGTAGTGATCCAAAGGGGCACATGTACCCGAATGTTTATAGCAGCAATGTCCACAACAGCCAAGTTATGGAAAGAACGTAGATGTCCATCAACAGATGAATGGATAAAGAAGAGGTGGTATATATATACAATGTAATACTATGCAGCCATCAAAAGAAATGAAATCTTACCATTTGCGACGACAGGTTGGAACTAGAGCGTATTATGCTTAGCGAAATAAGTCAACTGGAGAAAGACAACTATCACACGATCTCCCTGATGTGAGGAAGTGGAGATGCAATGGGGGTGGGGGTTAAGGTGGTAGAAAAAGAAAAAATGAAACAAGATGGGATCGGTGGGGATTAAACAGCCCAAAACCCATCTAGATAAAAACAAAAACTGAGGTTGGTGGGGGGGAGAGGGGTTAGGAGAGGGTGGTGGGGTTACATTATATGTTTAAATTTAAAAAAGCTTAAATAAAAAAAAAAGAATATGCCTCAAACTTGGAATTAAAAATGGGTGGTCATTTTTTTGGTTTCTATTGAAAAGAGCAAGGATGTGGTAAAATATTCAAAAGGTCAAAGGCAAATTTTGTTATACCTAAAATAGTCATTGTTTTTCACATTTACAAATACTACCTACTGTGCAAAATTCTACAACCATTCTAACTCTTATTTACATTTGCGAAATCCTAAGAAGATACTGGACAGCATTTTGATAGAGATGTACAATACATTTTTTTTAAAGAAAGAAATTTTTATAGAGAATTCAACAGCATTAACTAACAAAATAATGGAGTCAACTAGATTAATACTCATGTAGTTCAATACTGAAAATATATGATAGTGGAAAAAACCCAGGATCTCTTACTTTATGAAGGACACAGCACATTGTCTTTGTCTAGCGCTTGCTTCCTACCTTCCCAAGATTTACTTTTCTGCCATTTTTATTCAGTTCATCAAATGTTTCATGCCCTTCCTTGGCTTAATTGAACTTTTTACTATATTCTGCTGAAGGAGCCATTCAACCTTCTTTACCCTAGTTACTTTAAGACTCAGGTTAGTATAAGACTGGTAGCCTGAATTTATTTCTCTAACTAGAACTTCCATCTCCTGATTCAAATTTATTTATTATTTCTTCAAATCTGGAGCAACATGTGAAAGCCTTTTAGCCATTAGGGTATGGTTAGCACACTTTACTGCTCTTCTTGCCCTCTGATTCATACAATTTCCATTGTTTGATGAATGAATTAATCCATTTTTCTCTATTTAGGCAGCAATTTTTTAGTAGCAAAGAACAGACCAAAACATAGTTTAGTAGCAAAGGACAAAATGAAACAAAAAGGGAAGAATTTTTAGAAAGTTACATGGATATATCAAGGACTCTAAGGGAAGGGCTGACATGTTCCTTAGCAGATTTTGATAGGGAATAAAAACCACCAGGAATAGCAGCATTTATGCTGTGTGTCTTCTCTCACTCTTGGGATTTCTTTCACCTCTGCTTTTTTCAGTGGATTGGATTCAATCTCTAGTCTCAGAGGAGGTGATTTCTCTGGTCTTCAAGCTCCAGCAAAAAGTCCTCTCAGACCAGCATCGTTGACTTAGACTTACTTTTACATCACCTTCTTGTTGAATTGACCAACAAATGATCTAGTCTTTGGGTCCGAATACTAAATTTCCAGAGGAAACTTATAATTATCTTAGCCTAGACTATGGATTGATATTTACTCATTTGGTCAATTAGCTTGATAGCAGGAATTCACCTGTTATTTTAAGAGGAGAGTGTTTTCAGAAAAGGAAAGTGTAAACTGAGCAGAACTTTGACCATCTTTCCCTCTCATAATGACCTAGAGCCATACCATGATATTTTGATGAGATATGAATACAGTAGAGTGTGATGATAGACCATGACTTCTCCCTCCCAGCACACATTATTGGCCATTTAATCAAGCACTGGACTGTATTACAGCAATATTTTTGGAATTTTAATATCTTAATTTTCAAACAGACCAATGATTGCAAAGCCTCTGGAAGCTTTTTCTTTGATAGCCATGTTATTATTGATTAAAGAATGGCATTGATTTTTATTTGAATAGTTGTAGTCCAATGCTGTGAACAAGCACTACTGGTAGAACTACTGAAACAAATGAGATCTATCATTAGTCACACATGTTATTATTGAAATCAGTTAGCTTATAGTATTCCTTTTGTGATGTTACTAGAATCAAGAAATCTTGTAGATCATTAATGTATCTTACCCAATCCTATTAACCAATTATTTTTAATCACAGATTTAAATCATAAATAAGTTTTCCTAAGAAGATCATGAAAATGGGATAAAATATCAAATAATTAAACTAATGAATTATTATTAGTTCCTGTGTAATAAATCATGATGCTTTACAATGGGAAAATACACATGATAACTTTGATAAAGCTTTAGTAATTTTCTTTACCATACTCTCAGAAAATAGTTTTTTTTAACCACATTTTCAAAGAATATTGAGGAAGCAAACTTAGCCATGGAAGCATCTTGCATAGGCCACTCAAACTTTTAAATACACTTTTTATTCTTGAAACATATGTTCTAATAAAAACATATGTATTCTTTTACAGTAGAGACTATTCTTCTATTTGATTTTTTTTCCATTTACTCATCAGACAGATTTATTTACTAGACTATTTGTATGATAGGCTTGTATGGCTTCAAGTGAATAAATGAATAATAAAATTACTCATTTATTTAGTTTATAGTATAACACTTTGTTAGACAGGGATGCTGAGTGTTCAATCCTGGAACTCTTAGAATTCCTGAATTTTAGTAAACTCAACTCATCAGAAGTGTGGCAAATGCCTGAGAAATTAACAATAACAAAGAGAAGTCACACAATTGAAATTCTAGTTCAACCTTGCTTTCAACATCTTAAATTTCAGGAACCCTGGAGGTGTCTTTGCTCTCCTTTTTCATATGAAGATGGTAGGAATACACTGAACTTTCTGTCCAATATTAGTGAAATTCTTCAAATATTCAAGATACTCATATTTAAAAAGTGCTTTATAGGTTGTAATTAGTCATTTGCTTCCAAAAACAAAATAAGAAAAGGGAAAGTAGTAACTTCATAGTGGAGAAAAGTAGGAGACACTACCTCAACCAAGTGACCAAGTATAACATCATCAGTGATGTCTTGTATCTCCTATCCTGATGTGAGAAGAACACTCTGTCTCTTCCCCAAAACTCATAAAACTCAGCCTAATCATGCAACAGACACCAGCCAGTTCCAAATTGAGGCACATTTGATGATCTTGACTCCTTAAACTGTCAAACTCATAAAAACAAGGAAACTTGCTTGACTCCAAAACTGTTAAAGCCATGAAAAACAAGGACATTCTGAGACACTGTCACTAATCAGAGGAGACTGAGGAGACATGACAACTAAGTGTGATGTGGTACCTTGGATTGAATCCCAGAACAGAGAAAAGTTGTTGGTGGAAAAACTGTTGAAATCCAAATTTTGTCCTTAGTTAATAGTAATGGACTGATATTAATTTCTTAATCTGGACAAATGTTCCATGGTTATAGAATACGGTAACATTAAGAGAAACTAGCGTAGTTTCAGCTATATGATCTTTGCAAATTTTCTGCTAAGTTAAAATTATCCTAAAATAAGGAATTTATTTTAAAATATATGATTTAAATAAATATGGTTTTATGTATGAGGAACTGCTCAAGTAGTTCCATTTTTCAATTTTGCCATTTTACACTTTGTCATTTTTCTATTTTGTTTTACTTTTGAAGGAAATAAATGTGTGGATGTTTGATAGTTCTTGGAAGCATTTTGATCCTCAGTTTTTATATGGATATCAGGACAAAAGAAAAAAAAGCTTTATAAACGGTCTGTAATAACTAATTCACTAATCATATTCAGGATACTTTTAAGTGTATCTGATAATATACCCTATAAAAAAAGGCTATACACTGTTCAGAGTTCTTGAAAGCCTTTTAGACACACAGTACAAAGTCTCTTCAAACACCCTATCATTATTTTTCTTTTGCCAAATTTATTTCAGATGTCACACTCAGTAATGTTGCTGAAGGCAGAGTATTGACAGTTCCCATTCATGGAGGCCTTGCCCTTGCCAGAGCGCTGACAGATTATTTTCCCCACAGAATGCATTTTAATGTTATTTCAAATATAAACATTTTTGGGTAATATTCCAATTGTTTCTTCTTTGTACAAAAGTTTAAGGTCAGTGGTTAAATCACCCTGCACTGAAATGAGATGAATGAGTGGGGTTGGTACCTTTGGTGTTTATCAATTTTAAATGGGAAACTGTCATGTTTTGCTTTTAAGAACTTTTTGCTGCATTATCCAAGGTTTCTGTCCAGCCTTTGTGAATAGCAAATATCAGAGGAAGTGGGTAGGAGGAACAAAAAAGTTTGACGGGCACACATAATAACAGAAACTTCTCTAAAAACAGTCTGTCATCAAAGGATATCCGAAACTGAGTCTTTGAACAGAAAATCCAGGGCTCTAAGATTAAAGGTGTCTTCTTTATCCTCAATAAAACTCAATCTGGATTTTACTGAGGGTCTAGTCAATGCAAGGAGGCATGGAAAAAAGAAATAAAAGGCAGATATGTCTCTATTGAGAGATGATATGATTGCTTATGTAGATAATTCCAATAAGTCTACAAAAAAAGCTATTAGAATTAATTAGTGGTTTTCACAAGATAGTAAACTGTAAAGTCAATATACAGAATCAACTGTATTTTTATGTACCAGCAGTGAACAATTAGAAATGGTGAAAATGCTTTTTATAATAGTACAGAAAAATGTGAAATACTTTGATATTAATCTAATACATTCTTAGTAAAATGCATATGCTGTTCATTGCAAAACACTGATGTTAAGAAAGCAAAGGAGACCTAAATATGTGATATATACTGTAAACACTTAATATTATAATTTCTTCCCAAAAGGATGCAATGCAATCACAACAACAAAAAAAATCCTAGCAAAAATTTTTTTGCAGAAGTTGGGAAAATTTATATGAAAAAACAAACTATCTAGAATAGCCAAAACAATTATGATAAAGAGCAAAGGTGGAGGAATAATACCAACACCTTTCACTAGTTACCTTAAAGTTATAGTAATCAAGACACTGTGATATTGATATTGGCATAAGGATGAACATACAGATAAATTTAACAGAATAATGAGTCCAAAATAAATCCCACATGTATGTTGTAATTGATTTTTTACAAAGGCCAATTTTTGATCAAAGCTATTCAGTGGATAAAAATAGTTTTTAACATATGGTGCTAGACACTGGGCATTCATATACAAAAACATATGAACATCTATCTATGTACCATAGACCTAAATTTTCGGGTCCCTTGCTGCCTCAGTCAGTTGAGCATGTGGCTCTTGATCTTGGAGTTGTGGGTTTGAACCCTACATTGGGTGTAGAGATTACTTAAAAATAAAATCTTAAAAAAAAAGTAAGATGTCACTAATCACACATTAGAATGACTATAATAAAATTAGTAAAACTAAAACCTGACAATACCAAGTGCTTGTGAGGCTGTTGTACAGCTAGAATTTTCCAAATGAACACCTAGAATTTTCAAATATTACTGATGGGAATGTAAAATGGAAAATGCCTTGATATTTCTTGTGAAACTGAATATCCACTCACAGAAGCCATCAATCCTACTCCTAGGAATTTACCCAAACACAGTAAAATTTATGTTCACAGAAACATCTATGTGTGGATGCTTATAACAACAGCTTTATTCATAATCACCAAAAGTTGGAAATAATTCAAATTTCCTTTGGCTGGTAAATTCATAAACTAACAATGGAATGCTCTTCAAAAATAGGAAGATATAAACTACTAATACAGGATGAACTTCAAATGTATTATGCTAAGAAAGAAGCCAGACTCAAAGGGCTAAATCCTGTATGATTCCTATTACATGGCATTCTAGAGTGAGAAAAACTAAAGGAAGAGAAAATTGATCAACAGTTATTAGGCCTTGTGGATCAAAGGAGAGTTTGGTTTTTAAAAGGCACCAACCTTTTAATAAAGGGCATCGGAACAGGCACAGATGATATCATTAAGATGTAATAGCATTTTAAGCAATAAGTAACAGTAGGTCAGTTTTTGTCATTTGGCCTTAGAATTAACAACCCAACATTACAGAGGTCATGTAACCAATATGCTTTAGGCTGATCATTTCCCATCTAAGGTAATGTTTTCAATTCCTATATCATATTTCAGAAGGGATGTTTGGAAAAAGACATAGAAGCAGTTGTCCAAAATTAAGTGTTGTTAACTATGTCATGTTTGGAATATTTGAAATAAGTAAGGTTTACTTAAAATAATTATTTTTAAAGGGATATAAGAAAATATAAGTGCCATGAAAAAGCACTAGTCTGCACACTTTGTTTCTCCAGATAGGAGAACTCAGACACATTGCTAAAGTTATACCGATGCATGCCTATGTCCTAAATGAAGACAGCCATCAAGTGAAAGAACTGTCATAAGAAGTAGCAACATAATTATACCTGAATACCTTTGGGCAAAAATTGGGTAACCATACTTTGAATACTTTGCAAGAGATTATTTTATTGACGATCAATTTAACAAATTATAGAGGCTATGCTAGTGGTCATGACTGTTCATGCAGTTATTATTAATCTATTGAACATAAAAATTAAGGCAAGCATTGTGCACCAGGGATAGGAATGTTTTATTCAGTTTCCCTAATAGAAAATTTCTCTATCTAAAAGAGGAAAGTGACTGATACTGTGATTTATAGTAATATATATTTGGTCATTGCCCATGGTTCCTAAAATCCTTGCAATTTCCTAAGTGATGAGAGCAATTAAGGTGGGTTTTTTTGTTATGTTATAGACACTTGAACCTAAGGTTGGAGGCTGGTTGCCAGTAAAGCTGAGGGACTAGAGGATTAGATCTTTCAGTCCTACCCTTCTCCCCACCACCTCTAAGGAAGGGAGAAGGGCTGGAGGTCAGATCCATCATCAATGGCAAATGATTTAATTAATCCTGCCTATGTAATGAAGGCTCCATAAAAATCCAAAAGAACTGGTTCAGAAGCTTCTGGGTTGGTGAACATGTGGAGATACCAGGAGAGGGCATACAAGCTCCACGCCCCTGCCCACATACCTTGTTCTATGCATTTCTTTCATCTAGCTGTTCCTGAATTATGTCCTTTTGTAATAAATTGATAACCCAGTAAGTAAAACACTTCTCTAAGTTCTGAGAGCTGCTTCAGCCCATTAATTGAACCCAAGGAGGGGGTTCTGGGAACCTCTGATTTCATTAATCAGAAGCACAGGTGACAACCTGGGCAACCAGCATCTTGAGTGAGGTGTAGGGGTAGCCTTGTGGAATTGAGCCTTCAATCTGTGGATTCTAGTGCTATCTCTGGGTTGATAGTTGAGTTGAATTTTAGTACACTCAGCTGATATCCAGAGAATCGCTTGGTAGTGCATGAGGGAAGCCCTCCCCACCCTGCCCTTCTACCCCTGACGAAAACACGCGCACACACACACACACACACACACACACCCGACAGTAATTGGGTCCAGAACCTAATTGAGAGACAGACAGAAATGATTATAGTACAGTATGGTAATCACAGACAAATTTATGTGCAAAAAATATTGAGAACACTGAGGAAAATGAAATCCACTAACACTCCCAGTCCTCTTGCTCCAGGGTAAGAGACTGTTTGCACACAGAGAAGAAATGTTTGCTAAGAGGGTGAAGTGATTATTTTGAAAAGCTGAGAGAACAGTCTGTGCTTTTATCAGCCATGGGAAAGAAGTGGCCATGTTCATAAACTGCAAGTAATGTACTGCAGCCTGAAATTTCAGTGGTCTGCAAACCTGATCTGTGTATGGCTGGCAGAATATTTAGACTCTGAAAGCATATGAACACGTAGTAAATATTAATGGATTTATATTTAAATCCTTAATTTTCTAAATTTGTTTTCACAAAACTGATGTGCTAAAGAAAGCACCCTCTCTTTAAGACCTGATGCTGGATGGAGAATTGGGGCATCAGGGTCTGTGCTTAGAACGTTTTACATTATCAATGTATTGTGCAGAGGAGCAGAGGAAATCATGACAATTATCATATAAAAACTTTGCTGCTTCTCATATTAGACTTTCTAAAAATGTATCTCTCTCAAGGGAAAGAATTTATAAGAAATATGGAAGCCAGCAGGACATTATTTTCTCCTAGTGACAAACCCATGGCAAGGTTCTGAGCCTTGCCCATCTATCTTACAGTGAGATTTTCTAAGACTGGTGTACAGCAGAGAATAAATACCCCAGTCTCTGAGAAGCAGGTCTTCTCCTGTGTTCTCATTAAGAAAATGCCTGGGGAGATATTCAACACATCAGATATCCCACACATCCCACACATGTTTTGCATAATATAAAGCATGAAAAAAGTTAATAACCCTACCTTTATTTCCAATAGATCAATGTTACATTTTTAAATAAAAGACACTTATACAAGCGGCTAGTTAATGCATGAAATATAAGTGAACATTTATTCAGACTCATTTAAGATATAGTTCCATTAAAGTTTGCCAAGAGATGTACTGGAAGCTATAAATCCATTTTCATTTCTCATTCAAATGAAAGTTTACTGCTCATTGTTACTTGTCAAGCACTTCTCTGCTTCTATAGTCATTCGAACTAAATGCATATTAAATATAGATTAGCTTAATTTGAACATTTTAGATTTTACTTTAAATATATGAAGTCATTAACAGGGTTTTGAAGCCCTTATGTACCAGTGGGTCAACGCCTTCTCTTTTTTGGCTGCTAATTTCAACAAATCAAAATTTCATTTTGAAAAATGGAATAATCTTTGTGCATTTCAACAAATTCAACAAATCAAAATTTCATTTTGAAAAATGGAATAATCTTTGTGCATACACTTGTAGGACAAAAATGTTCCCAAATTTCACTTTCAGATATAATGTCCTTAACTTTAGAAAATTTGTTCTATTTCATTACAATTAATTCCTCTCTTTTGCATGCTGACATGTTTTAATTCTGTTAAAACAGGTTTATAAATGTCATGTTTTTCAAACTCGACACTGTATCAAAAATCTAGCTAAAGGTATAGTAATCATTAAGTGTTCATATTGCTGACCTGGGTGGCATGACTTCATAAGGTCCTTCTAGATAATCCAGATTATTAAAATAAGGGCTGAATATATAGCCCTTTGTTCATAAAGGGGGAAAAAAAGTCCTACAATGCACAAGTTGTTCTTTCCAGTGGCAAAGCATAAACAATGTGCCTCCCAATGAAGGCATAACAATAAAATTATTGAATAAGTCTTGGTAAAATATTTTTTTGGATAACCTCCAAGAAACTGAAAAATTAAATGACTGTAATGACAAAATAATAGCTATTTTTTCAGGTCAGGTGATTTTGATTTATTGCATTCAACAAAACTGAAGGAAGTCAAATCAAATTGTCAATCACAAATCTTTAAAGTAATTCTTAATGATAGAATACAATGTGGTTATTGTCATGTATCTCAGGAGTTCAAATGA
>RCUC01127075.1:0-43318 GCA_003697995.1 Taxidea taxus jeffersonii | reverse complement strand
CATACTTTGAGCCCAGCTAGCACCTTGATAATAATTATTCTGAACTCTAGTCTTGACATATTACTAATGTCCATATTGATTAGGTCCCTAGCTGTCGGTACTGCCTCTTGTTCCTTTTTTTGAGGTGAGGTGAGTTTTTATGCCTTGTCATTTTATCCAGAGAAGAATAGATGGATAAGAGAACAAAATACTGAAAGGGTAGCAACAGCCCCAGAAAAACATACACTAACCAAATCAGAAGAGACCCAAAACTGGGGGGTGGGAGGAGAAGAAAGGAAGGGGAGAAATATATATATATATGAATGACTTGTGAATAGAACAGAGCACACATGTGATTTTTGGTGTATTTTGGTCTGTTAGAAGAAACTGCCTCCAAAAATTTTAAAGAAAGAAAAACTTATATATATATATATATATATATATATATACAAAAAAAATAAGGGTAAACATGATGAAGGGATGGAATATGACTATAAAGTTGAAAATTTTAAAAGATTCTAAAAAAGGAATTGATAAGATAAGAAGTTGGTTGAAAAAGGAAAAAAAAAAAGAGGAAAGAACATGATCAGGCTGGAGACTAGAAAAAAGCTGTGCACTAGATTTAGGGTATATTTTGATCTGTTAGAAGAAACTGTATCCCAAAATTTTAAAGAAAGAAAAACCTGTATGTGTACAAAAAATAAGATTAAATACAATGAATGGATAGAATATGACTATAACAATGAAAATTTTAAAAAGATTTTTTTAAAAATTTTTATTTATTTATTTGACAGACAGGGATCACAAGTAGGCAGAGAGTCAGGCAGAGAGAGAGAGAGTGAAGCAGGCTCCCTGCTGAGCAGAGAGCCCGATGCGGGGCTCGATCCCAGGACCCTGGGATCACGACCTGAGCAGAAGGCAGAGGCTTTAACCCACTGAGCCACCCAGGCGCCCCAAAAAGATTTTTTAAAAGGTATTGATAAAATGTTCAAAAACATTAAAATAAGAAAGAGAAAAAATTTTAAAAATAGAATAAGAAAAAAATAAAATTAAAAAAATTTAACTTTGGAAGACTAAAGAATCTTGGGGGGAAAAGCCATGAATTCTATGTGCTGTATTCCTGTAGCTCTGAAGTTTTGCAGTTCTCATTGATTGGTGAACTTGGTCTTGGCTGGATGTTCTTGCTGATCTTCTGGGGGAGGGGCCTGTTGCCTGTGATTTAAATGCCTTTGCATAAGGCAGATTGGACTGCCTTTGCCAGGGGAGCAGGCTAAGTAATCTGCTTGGGTTCGCTCTCAGAGCTTTTGTTCCCTGGATGCTTTCCGTACAGCTTTGGAGGACAGGAATGAAAATGGCGGCCTCCCAATCTCCGGCCCATAGGAGCTGAGAGCTTGGGGCCCCACTCCTCAGTGTGCCCTCAGAGAAAAGCAGTCAATCCTGTCTCCCTCATCTCCAAGCTCACCCAGACTGTGACCAAGTGTTTCTATCTCTGGCACACTGTCCCATTTGAGTCTCTAGACCCACCAGATTCCTATAGTGCACTCCTGTGCCGCTCCTCCTGGAGGAGGAAGGTGAGTCTCCCCAGATCTGCCACTTGTGGGGTCACTGGTCCAAGAGCAGTGGTCTGACTGTGCCTCGGATCATGGTTTAAGGTAAACCCGACCTGAGAGAGAGCCCCCTCCTCAGCTCCATCTCTGCAGCCAGCTTCCCCACTCTAACATCTGGGGATTCTGCCACACTTACGCACCTTGGGTCTTTCTGTGACCCTGTGGGTCCTGAGATCACACTGTCCCCACGAGGGCTCCACCCCCTGCTTAGTCTCTGGAGTGACATCCCTCAGTGGAGCAGACTTCTAAAAGTTCTGATTTTGCGCTCCGCTGCTCTACCACTTGCCGGGAGCTGGCCTCTCCCCCCAGGTCTATCTTCCTCTCTATCTCCTCAGATTCACTTCTGCACACATCCTACCTTCCAGAAGGTGGTCGCTTTTCTGTTCCTAGAATTGCTGCTCTTCTTCTCTTCGATCTCCTGTTGAGTTTGTAGGTGTTCAGAATGGTTTGATGACTATCAAGCTGAACTCCTGGAACCCGATGGTATTTAGGTCTCCTACTCCTCCGCCATCTTGCTCCTCCTCCCCAATGCCCCCCGCCTTTTTTTTTTTTTTAAAGATTTTATTTATTTATTTGACAGGTAGAGATCACAAGTAGGCAGAGAGGAAGCAGAGAGAGGAAGGGAAGCAGGCTCCCTACTGAGCAGGGAGCCCGATGCAGGGCTTAATCCCAGGACCTTGGGATCATGACCTGAGCTGAAGGCAGAGGCTTTAACCCACTGAGCCACCCAGGTGCCCCCTCCCCCTGCCTTTTTTAAAGTAGGCTCTGCCACCAGTGTGGAGCTTAACATGGGGCTGGAACTTACAACCCTATAATCAAGAACTGAGCTGAGATCAAGAGTCAGACATTTAACCAATGGAGATACCCAGGTGCCTCTAGGGTTCTTCCTTCTGTTTATAATACCTGCCTTCCCCTCTCACAATTCTACCTACTTTGGGGATCTCAACTCTCATCCTACCTCCTCCACAGAACTGTCTCTGCTCCTGGAACTTGCTACCAATGATGCCTACCTTACTTGTGGTCTGGCTTAATAATGAACATGGAGGTGAATGGTTAGTCAAAAGCAAGGGATCTGCAAACAGAGCGGCCATGTATGGCTGCACAGGTTGTACAGTGCCCAAACCCAGGAGTACCCTTCATATAGACTGTAAGGGAGTGGGCCCCCATTGAGTTGCATAATGAAGGGGCTCTGTCTGCAAGGGAAATAGACTAAGTTGGAATCTTGGCTCAACCACTTATCAATTGTTTGACCAAGCAATCACCTAAGAGTCAGTTTCCTCATCTGTGAATGGGATGTTACCAGTATCTACCACATGGGGTAGCTGAGGAGATTTGTTAAACTGAGGAGTTACTAAGCACTTAATTTCGTTAATTCATTAATCAAATTCATTAATGAAATTAGGTGTAGGTGTCTTTTCTGAGAAGGTATGAATTACTGGAGAACTGCAGTGGCTAGGTTCTGCACCTAGTGGGAGGCAGGGCCTCTGCTGTCCTCTCACAATTCCACTCCAGCCTTCTTTTGGCTGAAGTCCACTTTCATCAGTCAGGACTTTTTTTAGTTGACAAATGATGAAACTCCAAAGGGAACTAGATTAAGCCAAAAGCAGCACTTGTGGGCTGATGTAACTGGAAAGTCCAGTGGAGGATATGAGGCTCCAGCTACATCATGAAGACTTTGCCTCCTTTTCCATCTCCTGGCTCTGCTTTTCTGAGTTGGCTTTGTTCTGAGGCAGGTTCTTCCACATGGCAAGAGAGTGGGTCAGCGGGTAGTCTAATTAGGATTACATTCTTAGGCTTTTGATCCAAAAGAGATACCCTCCTCTCTCAGCATCACTACTGTAAACTTATGGAAGGCCTCTGATTGACCCAGACTAAGTCACATATCCATTTTTTGGACCAATTATCATGGCTAAAAAATAGGGTACTGTGACTGGGCATGCTGGGGTCATGTATCCATCCTAATTTGACAGCCCCACTAAGAGCTACATGGAATGGGGAAGGGGCAGTTCTCTTAACGGAAGTGCTACACATTCAGGAATGTTGGCTGTACTTGTCATCTTTATGGCTCAGCTCACAGGTCACTTCCTCAGGGAAACTTTTCTTCCCTTCTCCTGTGTGGACTTCAACCTTCCCACAGTAAACTGCAGATTATTTTCCGACTCCCTGACTAGTGTGGGAACAACTTGAGGTAGGGATGAGAGCACCATTTGCTCATCTGTATCGCCTGGGCCTGGTTTCTTGCTCAGGTTGTGGAAGGGCTATTACTGGTGGCCTATCCAGCATCCACTTCCCCTTCCTACTCAGATTTTTGTTGGGTTTCCCCCATTTCTCCCCACTTCCTTGGGCTTGGTGGAGCAGACTCTACTCTCTCTAGTTAAATGACAGTAGAGTCATCCCTTGCCACAGTGATTGCTTCAGGAATGGACATGCAAGCCTTAGTTTGGGCCAGGTGAGACATAATGATATTTGGGAAAGGCATTGTGCTCATATGGGTGGGCCAGGAACACCAGCTGGCTCCTTCCTGCCCTCTCCTGTGCTAGACATCAGTTTGGCCTTTGTCTGCTGCTACTGGCTGCACAGTTGGAGGAAAACCCATTTTAGGTGAAAGCTGACACGGTAGAGTGCAGTACAGAGATAGGTGGACCCTTGATGGCCCTGTTGAGTTGCTGGCTTGGCCAACCCTAGAGGCCACCCTGCCCCAGGACCACCACGGCTCCAACCAACACATTTCCTTGTTATAAATCCACAAGTATCCTCAGGAGGTTCTTCCTGAATGGCTAAAGGCTGAGAGCCCCCAATGCCCTCCTTTGTCACCCACACCAGTTCTTTTCTACCCCACAATAACAGACATTCAAAGATTCTGGGTACTTTTTAAAAAAACACAGCAGTCACTTTACTTTTAGGTTTGCACTTTACAAAACCACAGGAAAGAAGTCCTTGAGGAAGAGAGGAGTGGGAGTGGGGGATAGTAAAGAGGGGTAAGCACAGACTGGGCCCCAGGCCGGCCCAACAGAGCCTCCCATGTTCTGGCTCTACAGAGCTACGCCAAAAGAACTCAGGGAAAGGCCACAGTCCTCTAGAGACTGTCACGATTTGACATTTTACAGGCAGCCACAGGCCTATGGTTCGGGCAGCCCAAAGAAGGAAGTGGGCTTCCCACCCCTCCTTCCCCCAGGCCAGGGGAAGGCAGCTTGAGGCAGGAGTGAGGGCTACCCATCCAGCAGCTTTAGGATGCTTTCACGCTCCTTCAGAGTCTTCCAGGCCTGGTCCTTCTCCTTCTTGGTGGGGGTCCGCTTCTTCTGCCGGGCAGCCATGATCTTCCGGAAGGCATCCATGACCTCATTGTCTGCCATGCGGACCCGCTGCCTCAGCTCTTGCCGGCTTACCTCCTCCTTTGCCAGCCTGTGGGGACCAGCCAGCCAGGTGCCCTGGGAAGCCCACCTCCACAGTGGGGCCCCCCTCCCTCTTCCAGACTGAACCCACACACCACCCTAGGCTGGCACTCCTGTGGATGTTTCATACCAAAAAGCAAAGTTATTGAAACACATTTGTATGGTACTATACACTAGGTACAATCTCAAGCTCTTCAAACATGTCAGCAGAATTAAGCCTCATAACAGCGATGTTACCAGTGATGAAATGGAAGTCAAGGAGAGTAAAAAACACCCCAAGATCCCACAACAAGTGAGTAGGAGACCTGAATTAAGGCAGGTTGGCTCCAAACAATCTTCTTTAAAAGGTGTTCTAGTGTCAGCAGACCTCCTTATTTCCGTATCCAAATTCCAAAGCAACCTAAGGGTCTAGGCAGCCTTAGGTCTACATCAAGTGCACAGAGGCAGAACCAACCCTTGTAAATGGAATCCGACCTATAAATTCCACTGTTGGTGAAGCTGGAAGGTGGTTTAGAGATCTGACCTTGTCCAACCTGTTAATTTTCCAGAAGGGAAAGCCGCTGCTCAGGGCAGGAGACACCTTACTTAAGGCCTGGTAGCTGGTCCACAGCAGGCCTGAAGGCTGGACTCTGGTCTCCTGACAACCCAAGCTAGTTCGTTCACTGTCCACTACCTCTATATCTGCATATCCTTGCCTTTCTCTCTCACTCTCTCCCCTCTACCTTACTCACTCAGTGCCTCTTTCATCTTTTTTAAGATTTTATTTATTTATTTGTCAGACAGAGAGCACAGGAGCGAGCACAGGCAGACAGAGTGGCAGGCAGAGGCAGAGGGAGAAGCAGGCTCACTGCTGAGCAAGGAGCCCAATGTGGGACTCGATCCCAGGACGCTGGGATCATGACCTGAGCCGAAGGCAGCTGCTTAACCAACTGAGCCGCCCAGGCGTCCCCCCTCTTTCATCTTTTATTTTCCTCTTTTTGCTCTTGCATGAAATGGAACTAGAAAGAGGCTTTGCATTTAGCCTTGGGCTCAACTTGCACCTCTGTTGTTTACTGGCTGTATGACCTTCAGGAGAGCACTCACTTCACTGGCCCTTTACTTCCTCCTCTAGGAAACAGGGAAAATACCAACTATCCCCTGGGATGTAGTCAAGATTAAACAGCAGGGTGTATACAAAGCCCCTGGTACACTGTAGGCACTCAATGTACCCTTATCCTTAAGCACCCCCTTAGCAGCTTGTCAGCAGTTTCTTCTCCTTTTCATGGCGCACCAATCACCCACCTACAGACCACAAGCCTTTTGCTCTGCCTCTCTTGCTAGCCCCCAGTACAATGTGTAAGAGATAGGCAGAGCTGGCCAAATGAATGAGTACACCCAGCCCTGTTGGGGCTCTGTGAGGGGAAGACACACCTGTCAGTGAGACTGCTTCCCTACCTACCCCTGAAGATAGCAACAACATAATCTCCCTCCAGATGTCACCTATACTTTTGTCATGACCAATGCAAGGCAAGATGGTTGGGAGTCAATATAAAAGGAAAGATCTTGTGACCAATTCCTTAAAGAACTGATACTAAAATGCTGGGCAATTTCCAGTGAAGGGCCAGTAATAATCACAGATGTCCAAACTGTTAACAGTTGATAAATCCAGGTAGATAGTATATTGGTGTTTATCATACTCTTTCAGATACTCCATGTTTATGAAATTAGTCACAAAAACATATTGGAAAATGAAAGTAAGCATGAACATTTAAAAAAATAAATCACACAACAATGTGAATATTAGGTAATACCACTGAACTGTACACTTAAAAATGACTGAAATAATCAATTTTATATTATGTTTTTTTCACCATAATTCTAAATAAGTAAATAAATCAATCATAGGTGCCTGAGCCCTAGAGTCTGTGGTGCCTGGCAATGGTAATTTTTCCAAGGCTCTCCAGGTGATTTAGAGGCCCTACCGGGTTTGGGAACACTGTTGTAAAGCCCCCAGAAGGCAACCAGCAGTGGCCTAGGCCTCCTCAGCCATCCCCTGACCCACATCACCTGCCCACACTCACCTCAGCAGGTCGTGCTTCTTGGTGCGGTTGTGGGCACTGAGCGCCTTCAGCTCGGCCTGCCGTTTGCGCAGCTCTGCAAGGACCTCATCCTCCGAGTCCTCTGCAGGGCGGTCTTCGGACTCCAGCAGGCCCTGGGCAATCAGCTCCTCCTTGATGCGGCTCTCCAGGGACTTGGTATGTGGCACACTACAGAGGAAGGGAGTCCTTAGCCCAAGGGGCAGCTTAGAGGCTAGTGAACACATTCTTTTCTCTTTGGGCACCTTCTATCTATCTAGGTATAAAAATACAGAGAAAATGCTAAAAGCTAATAAGCTCCTTGACATGGGTCTTGGCAATGACTTTTTGGCTGTGACAACTAAAGCACAAGCAACAAAATGAAAACTAAACAAGCGGGACTACATCAAAAAATTACTTCTGCACAGCAAAAGAAATCATCAACAAAGTGAAAAGATAACTTACATTACACTACAAAAACATAAACATTTTACATTACTTATATGCTATATATGTTACAGATTTTGTTACATTATTTTCAATCTTTTATTACACATTATTTTATTTCTTTCTACATGTACAAATTTATTTATTTATGTAAATTTTTAAAAATTTATTTATTTATTTATTTATTTGACAGAGAGATCACAAGTAAGCAGAGAGAGAGGGGGAAGCAGGCTCTCTGCCAAGCAGAGAGCCCGATGCAGGGCTCGATCCCAGGACCCTGAGATCATGATCTGAGCTGAAGGCAGAGGCTTAACCCACTGAGCCATCCAGGTGTCCCCCTACATGTACAAATTTAAATATATACTGAATAAAAACAGGATCAAACTGTATCATGCTCAACTGACATTTTTGCCATTTAACACTCTACTGTTTACATCTTTTCATGTCAATTAACTAGGTTTCCCTAAGATGATTAATAGTTACAAGTTATTTCATCATGTGGAATTACAACCATTTAGCCAACCGATCCTCTTCAGTTGCACATTTAGATCATTTACAGTAAGAACAATGCTATATGAACAATCTTGTACTTGAGTCTGTGTATGCAGAAATGCTGGCGAGCACACGTTTGAAACTTTCACTGGGCTTCGTCAAAATGCCCTCAATCTCTTTTTTAATGAAGACCTCCCCATGTTGGGATGGAAAGAAGTCAACAGAGGCAGGGGCCAGATAGGAGGATATGGACAGAGTTGTCACTTACCTGAAGGGCTTGTTCTGGTTGCGGGGAGAGGTGCTTGCCCCATCAGCCCCTGATTCTTTCCCAGATATGTCAGGAATAGGAGAGTCCTCCATAGGGGAAATAATATTTTCCTAGAAAACCACAGGAATGGGATGGAGGAAGTAAGAGCCATAGTATTTCCACTTTCTTGCTCCTCTCTAACCTTCAGTCAGAATCTTCAGTCTTCACAGACCAGAAATGCTCCTTTATTGTTCCCATCCCTCTGGGAAGCCTTCCCAAACTGATTCCAGAAAGCTCTGATCATTTTGGAAATCCTTTTTTTTTTTTAGGTTTTTTTTTTTTTTTTTTTTTTTAATTTGACAGAGATTACAAGTAGGCAGAGAGGCAGGCAGAGAGAGAGGAGGGGGAGAAGCAGGCTCCCCACCCCGAGCAGAGAGCCTGATGCGGGGCTCGATCCCAGGACCCTGGAATCATGACCCGAGCTGAAGGCAGAGGCTTCAACCCACTGAGCCACCCAGGTGCCCTAAAAATCCTTTTTTGTACTGATACCAAAAGAAAGGAGCACAGAAGAGCAATGATAATACTCAACAATATTAAAGAGCTAAGCATTTGCACTGTCCCAGGCACTGTGCTAAGCACGTTGTGACCAGGGCAGTTGGCTGTCCAAAAGCCATTCTCACCTTTCTGTAGCTGGCTTTATGGCTGCCCAGCTATTCTATACTTCCCAGCTTCCCTTGTAGTTAGATGTGGTCATGTGACAAATTCTCTCCAGTGAAAAGTGATCAGAAGAGATAAGAGCCACAGGCAGTCACAGCCCATAAATCTTCCTTCACACATTTTCCCTTGCTCTTTCTCTGTGGGCTTGGAGTAGCAATCATACCCAGAATGACCCTGTGCAGAGTACATGTTTAGGGTGGAAAAGCCAAGACAGCTGGGGGTCCTTGTTTGATGGTGTAGGGCTGAGATCTCCCCTTACTCCCACCTCAGCCAACCCGGAACATGCATCCCCAGACTATTACATGAGAGAAAAACACTATTCTATTTGAGTCAGGGAGAAAACTAAGACTCAGGGAGGTGAAGGGATATGCCTAAGGCCAGACAGTAGGTATAAAAAAAGGGACTCTGGGGGCACCTGGGTGGCTCAGTGGGTTAAGCCTCTGCCTTCGGCTCAGGTCATGATCTCAGGGTCCCGGGATCGAGTCCCGCATCGGGTTCTCTGCTCAGCAGGGAGCCTGCTTCCTCACCCTTTCTCTCTACCTGGCTCTCTGCCTACTTGTAATCTCTGTCAAATAAATAAATAAAAATCTAAAAAAATTAAAAAAAAAAAAAAGGGACTCTGTACCTGGGGTTTGTGTCCTGCTTCTATTTATTAGCTGTACAACCTCAAACAAACAGTTCTCTTTTCTGAGCTTCAATTTTCTAGTATGCAACACGGGGCTAACCACTGCCCTTCCCTCCAACAAGAGGATGTGTGGAAAGCCCTTGCACAGAGCTCAGCCCTTAGCTAATTCTCAACAAAAGTAACTGTGGTGTAGTGGCTACTTTGGGGGAAGGTCAGAATCTGGGAGGGGCATGAGAGGCTCTAAGACACTGGCAACGCTTTATTTTGTGATCATGAGGCCAAATATACAAGTGTGCTCAGGTGTGAAAATTTATCAATCTATACATAGATTGACAGTATATATCAATCTATGATATATATCGACACAAAATAAAACATTAAAACAGAAAGTAAGCATATTTCCTGTTGAGTTAGGGTGCTCACCTCCACCAGGGCCTGTAGGAGACGCTGGGTCAGAGCACCAAAGGGGCACCCATCTTCTGGCTGCTCATGCTGGGCTTCAGACTTCTTCAGCAGGGCATCCACATCTAAAGAGGACAGAGAAATGGTAGAGAGGTGGGAGAGCTGGAAACTCAAGTCCTGGCCTGTGGTGGGCAAGGAGGCAAGGGGCCTACCTTACCTTTAGTGTCCAGTTCAGTCAGTGGCCCCATGAGACCTTTCTTCTTGTCTGCCACGGCTGCTGCCCGGGCCCCGTCCTTCTGTTCCTCCAGCAGGTCCTCCTGTGCCCATCGCTGGGAGTAGTGCTTCCCAAGGGGTGGGATCTGTGAGGAGATGCCACCCAGCCCAAAAGGGGTAAACACTGGCAAGCCGTGCCTGGGGTGAGTGGGGGCTCTCTGTGCACTTGGACACTGCCAATAGGCTCATCATTCATTCCTTCACTTATGTGTCTCCCAAGTACCTACCCCAGGGCTAAGGCCTGTGCTGTGCGTAGGTAGGAAGAAATAAAGGAGATAAAAATCTCAATGCTCCCAGTCTAGTAAGGGAGACGGGGACATAACCAAATAAGACACACATGGGAGCCAGTATGAAACAATTTCCAAGATATAGGTACAGAATGATGTATGTACCTGGACCATCTCAGGTCATAGCTGTGGTCCCTAGAGAGATCTAGGAGCCTTAGTGTCAGAAGAGGAAATTCTCATTTGTATTACCTGAATTTACTACTGCCTATATGGATTAACTCTTCAAATACTTTTTTCCCAATAGATTTTTTTTTAAATCTTTTTTTTTTTTAATTTTATTTATTTGACAGAGAGAGATCACAAGTAGGCAGAGAGGCAGGCAGAGAGAGAGGGAGGGAAGCAGGCTCCCTGCTGAGCAGAGAGCCTGATGCAGGACTTGATCCCAGGACCCTGAGATCATGACCTGAGCTGAAGGCAGCGGCTTAACCCACTGAGCCACCCAGGTGCTCCCAATAAATTTTTTTAAAAAGACTTTATTTATTATATATTTGACATAGAGAGAGAGATTACAAGTAGGCGGAGAGGCAGGCAGAGAGAGAGGAGGAAGCAGGCTCCCTGCTGAGCAGAGAGCCTGATACGGCTGGATCCCAGGACCCTGAGATCATGACCTGAGCTGAAGGCAGAGGCTTTAACCCACTGAGCCACCCAGGAGCTCCCCCAATAAACTTTTTTAAAAATTCAAAGAACTGAAGTGTTAGAGGTAGGTCAAGGTGCTGTGGTATATGAAAAAGAAACTTACTGTGGGGAGTGTGCAAAGGCATTCTGGTGGAGATAACAAGGCATCAGTGCTTTCAAGGACAAGTTAGTTTGCTAAGGGAAAAAGAGCATATGCAGAGGCCCAGAGACCAGCAAAGAGTCTGGGTGGGCCTGGGGTGAGGGCAAGGTGCTTGGCGGGGCTGGTAAATGCAGCAGTGACGAAGGGGCATGGTTGAGAAAACTGGAGAGGGGCAGTAGGGCTGTGTCACCAAGGACCACGATGCTTGGACTCCATCTTGTGCAGGAGTCAGAGGAGGCCTAGGAATAGGTCTGTGTCACTTCCAATCACAACATCGGACCTAGAGGAGAGTGCTCCCCGACACTATTCTGTATTTTCCACATCTTTAATGGAATCGGTTTTATTTACATCATAAGAAAAGTTTTATATATTAAATAAAAGGAAAACAGGGCGCCTGGGTGGCTCAGTGGGTTAAGGGCCTCTGCCTTCGGCTCAGGTCATGATCTCAGGGTCCTGGGATTGAGTCCTGAGTTGGGCTCTCTGCTCAGCAGGGAGCCTGCTTCCTCCTCTCTCTCTGCCTGCCTCTCTGCCTACTTGTGATCTGTGTATCAAATAAATAAATAAACAAAATCTTTAAAAAAAAAAAGAGGAAAACAAAAAGTCTGTCTGGAGGCAAGGAAGTAGTAACAGACCATTTGGGTGAAAGCTAATGAAGGTTTGAATCAAAGCAGAGGTGACAGAGATGTTGGGACAAAGGACAGTGTCACTGAAGTAGATGCCTTAGGATGTATGTGATCATTTGGATGAGGTAGAGACGAGACAATGCAAGATGAGAGCTGAGAATTAAAGCTTGGGTATCTGGATGGGTAGAGTAGGGGCAGAGTAGGGAAAGGAAGATGATACATGACTTTGGGATCTTTGTTTTGGAGGCACCTCTGAGCCCTCTTGTTTACCACCCTGTCTACCGAGGCCCAGAGTTTCTACCTTATAATGTTCAGCTTCGTCTTCCGGGGGTTTCAGTAGTTCCTCTAATGTGCGTACCTCCTCACTGGTGATATCAGCACAGTAGGGCTCTACGGAAGCCCAGAACCTGCAGAGAGAAGCAGATCCTGAATGGGCACCTCCTATCCCACCATCCTTAGCTCCAGGCCCCTCCAGCCTCTACTGTCTGAATCCCAAGGCCCCTCTATACTCTCTGGCCCAGAACCTGTTGGGGGCATCATTCTTGGGGATCCGTGGCACATCAATTGGGTCATCAGTGAATTCATATTCCTGGATCTTGGGCTGAAGGTTTTTGGATTTGGGCCGGCCAGGCCCAGGGCCTGGCCCATGTCCCGCCTTCCCTTCCAGTTTCTGTTTCTTCGGCTTTCCATGTTTTGGGGGAGCTCCAAGTTCATGGTCTCGACCCAGCTTCAGGAATCGTCGATCACCTTTCTTATCCTGCCAGTCAGTGAGGATCTGAAATTTATAGAGACTATCACTAAGGGGGAGAAGGGAAGTCATAGGACAAATTTTTCTCCTAGTAAAGAATTAGGATCTAGAACTTGAGAAGGCTCCAAAGTCTATTTATACATTCCTTTTTTATTTAGTAAACTCTTACTCATCCTTCAAAACTCATCCTTTTCTGTTCCTACCTCATAGGATTTTATTCATATACTTCTCATCATTCCATTTGTTTGTACTGATTCACCTCAATCACTCAACCCAGTCACACAGTATTTAAGTCAAACAAATGCTCATGCCCAGTGCATATTAACAATGGACTATGCTGCTGGTAACTTTTTGGTGAATGCAAACAAGCTTCCTAGCAAACCTTCATGTCAAATGTCACCACAACTGGGAAGCCTTTTCCACATCAGTTACCCAGCTTCTTACATGCTAAAATACAACTGAATATGCCACAGCCCTATTCAAAAAGCTTCAGTGCACTCCCAGGGACCACAGGTTAACTATCCACCCTCTTAAAATGGTATCTTGGTCCTCTCTGGGTCTCTGACACTTTGTACCTCCATCACAGGCCTAAATGTGTTGATCATCCCGGAATGAATAGTATACCTGTCTTTTCAACTAGACTATAAGCTATCGGAAATCAGGAAATTCATCTTAACTATCTGTTCCCCAGGATTTGGCATAGCATCTGACATACAGTGCTCAGGGGATGTTAACATAGTGAACAGAAATAATCAAGAGTAGTGCCAATAGGGGCGCCTGGGTGGCTCAGTGGGTTAAAGCCTCTGCCTTCGGCTCAGGTCATGATCCCAGGGTCCTGGGATCACGCCCCACATCGGGCTCTCTGCTCCTTGGAGAGCCTGCTTCCTCCTCTCTCTCTGCCTGCCTCCCTGCCTACTTGTAATCTGTCAAATAAATAAATAAAATCTTAAAAAAAAAGAGTAGTATCAATAATTAATATCTGAATACTTAGTGTTAGATATTGGGCTAAGCCTTTGCAAAAAACAAAACAAAACAAAAAACCTCTCTTTTATCTCACAAAAGCTCAAAGGTAGCTCCTACTATTCATCCCAGTTTGCAAATAGGGAACTGATGCTCAGTGACAGGAGGCAACTTTCCCAAAGTCACATAGATAGGAAATAGCAACAGTAAGCAAGTCCTTAGGCCAGGATTCAAATCCAGGTCTTCTCAATTCAGTTCCCTTGTACTTCTAACCATAACACAACATCACCTGGTATTTGTCTGACCTCCCCCTCCCTTTAGTTGGCAAACTCCCTGAAGGCCAAAAGTATCCTAATTACTTCTCTCTAACACCTAGCACAGGACCCAGAACATAGTGGGGGTTGGGGTCAATAAATGCTCAGTAAATTGGAAATCTTGCCATTTATGAGGATCATGCACATTCTTATATATTCTATGTGTTACAAGAGCCCAGCTTGGGACTCTCCTTACCCGGCTAAGCTCCTATACCCTAAGCCTCAGCAGGTGGGGCTAACTCAATGACCCATCCCATAACTCATCAGAGTCCACCCCTGGTGATATCCTCTCTGTAGGGTATCACCTGGGTTTCAGCCTCGAGAACCCGCAGACGCCGGCTGGCAGAGGAAAGCAGAGTCTCAAGCTCCAGCTGCAGAGTGTCCAGCTCCTCGATGCCGATGCCATCATCCTCAGAGCGGGCTAGCACGGCCGTGTAGCGTGGACAGACCTTCAGGTGGTCCACAGACTTGAAGTCATGGAACTGCAAGGGGCAGTCCTTCAGTTCACTCATGGCCCAGGATACAGGACCCTGTGGAACTGGAGAGGAGAGAGCCATTGATAGGAGATAAACTGGCACAAGTAAAGTCCCAAGAGCTCCCTTCATCCAGGGACAGAATCAAGGAGAAAGCCCTGCTTCAGTATACCTTATTGAGAAGATTGATGGCACTGCCCCTACTCACAGAGCACTTACTGTACATCAAGCTAAGTACAGATATTTTACTGGCTTCTCACTGAATTCCTCACCCAACCCCATAAGAAGGGGCAATGGTGATCTACACTTTACAGACAAGGAAACTCAGACTCTGTAAAGCTGGGTACCTGCCCAAGGTTACTAAGATGCAATCTGAATCCAGGTAGTTGTGAGTCTGTGCCACTAATTTCTGTGATATGCTAGGTCCTACCTTCCTGATGCTTTTCTATTCTACTCCTCCCGAGTTCTGCAAAGCCCCTGAGCTCCAAACATCCTATTCTTACAATGTTAATGTTCTCCATGCCTCCCTGCTTCTCCTTGTCTGACCCCCCTCCCATCTTTGTCTCACCTCTTTGCCCCTGACAGTGGTTAAAAATGTGGGCTGGTAGGCTAGACATACCTCGGTTCAAGCCCACCTTTACCATTCTCTATTTATGTAGCTCTGAACATATTATTTAACCTTCCTGAGTCTCGATTTTTCCGTCTACAAAATGGGAACAAAAGAAATCTTGAGTCTGTTTCCCCATAAGAAGTCTGAATCTGTAAAATGGGGATCACAATAGTACCTACCTCCCCGGGATGTTCTGAGGATTAAGAGAGGATGCTCGTCAAGAGCCCAGTTCAGTGCCTGGCACAGAAATGCGCCTGTGTAATGGCTGGCCCCTCCCGTGGGTAGCCCCAGTGACTTGCCTTCAGGGTCCCGGTCCTCTAAGGACCCCCTAACGCGGCCCCCACCCCCTCTACCTCCTCACTGCAGCCTCCTGCTGCCTCCTACGGCCCCCAGGCCACGGGAGGGGGCGGGGAGTTCCGGTTGGTGGGAGCAACCGCCCCGGAACTGGCTAGGGGCGGGCCCCCTGCTGAGGACGCGGGGGTGGGAGACGCGAGGGAGAGCCCTATAGGGCTTGCGGGAAAGGTTGTACAGGCCGCGAGCGAGCCCACTGCAGGTGGGTGTGGGGGGAGGGGTATGCCTCAGGCTTACTCTGGGGAACAGCCCGAGGCTGGGGGCGGGGCTCCACAGCCGAGTTCTCAGCCCGGCGGTTAGTCCCGCTGAGCCCCAGGGGCTGCAAGTAGGCGGAGCCCAGAGAAAGGGTAGGGGCGCAGAACCGGAAGGAACGAAGGACTCCTCCGCCTCGCCTTGTCCTAATATGGTGCCCAACCTGAGACCGGGCTGCACCATTGCCTGATTATGGGGAAAGACTATGACAAAGACAAGAAGGCCAACGTTACAAGGGAGAGCTGCATGGATGACGGTATAAGCTTGACTATCTATTTGAGACTTAAGGAGCTTAAAAATGTCAAGAAAGTCCTAGCGGGGAAACTTCCAAAGGACCAAGGGTTCCTGGGCTCCCCCTTCTCCGTTCGGATCACAGATGGTACCGTCCGGAAGTCCGGGCGGAGACTGAGGCTGCGCTTCTCGCGAAAAGGCAGGCGTCGCGGGGCTGGCCACTTCCGCACTTCCGCTTTCCGGCCCAGCCAGCGCCCGCGATGGTGAGAGAGCTGGGCCCGGGCCAGGGACCCCCTCGGTTTTGCCTCAAAGCTGTGGGTTTGGGGGAGATGCGGCTTTGCAGCGGAGAGGCCCGAGGCTGAGGGATACTGCGGGGTGTTGGGGCACTAGGGGACTGGAGGAGAAAGGGCGGGGCTGGAGCCGAAGTGAGGAAGGGGCGAGCAGGGGACGGCCTCTTACGAAGCGGGCCTTGCAGCTTCAAGGTTTGGCTTTCGGTCCAGGTGGGGAATTGTGAGGATAGAGGACGCCGGAAGTGGGACCTCTAGGCTGATGGAAGCTCCGTGAAGGCATTTAGTAGGCCTCATTGCCCGTAGTAGGGCCGCTGAGGCACATAGTAAGGTCTTCTCACTCAGAGGAGAACTTGAGTGAGAACTTCTCTAAGTACATTGCCTTATTCTCTCCTGCCCGCTTGACCCCGGTTTCCCAGAGGAAGCGTTTACACTTCCTTATCCCACTCTTCTCTTTACTCCCTGCCTTGCTTCTACCCCACAGAAGGATCGCTTTTATGCTGCCACCACCCAGACCTCTTCCTGGTCAGAATTCAGCCGTGTTATCCCTGAGCTCCATTACTACTGATCCCTCGCTTCCTGGCAATATTCCCATTTGATAGATGTGGTTGTTTTTGGGAGTTGAGGCTTGGGCTCACCACCTTCCTCTTTGCATTTTTCCTAGTAGTACCTGTCAAGTCCTGGCTTTGATGACCTTGTGTGTTCTGGTGGCTCTTGAGTCTGTCTTCCTAGTTCTCTTTTAAGGTTTGTCTGGAAATCTTGAGGATACCTTCAAATTAGACCTCCAGGTCAAAAATCATTTTCTCTTCTAAACTTGCTTTTCTTTTTATGTTACTTGTTCTGACCTTGTGTCTTCTTACCTCAGGTAGAAGCCTGGATTTTCTTTCTTCTAATTGAGGCTATATCACCTGTATTTTTTTAAAAATCAACTTTATTGAGGTATTACATGAGAATGTAATTTTATTTGTATATGTAAATTTTATTTATTTGACAGAGATCACAAGTAGGCAGAGAGGCAGGCAGAGAGAGGAGGAAGCAGGCTCCCTGCAGAGCAGAGAGCCTGATGCAGGGCTGGATCCCAGGACCCTGGGATCATGACCTGAGCCGAAGACAGAGGCTTTAACCCTATGAGCCACCCAGGTGCCCCAATAAATAAAATCTTTAAAAAAAACCCAAACTTTATTTACTTACTTATTTTTGTACTTTCTACATCCGTCTTGGGGCTTGAACCCACGACTCTGAGATCAAGAGTCACAGGCTCTTCAGACTGAGCTAGCCATTCGTCCCAATGTGGCTTTTTAACCATAATGCATTTGAGATTCATCTATGTTGCATGTATCACTAGTTACTCCTTTTTATTGTTGAGTAGTATTTCATCGTATGGGTGAACCACAGTTTGTTGGGAGGTGTTTTTTGATTCCATATTCTCCATATTCTCTACATCTTCTATGACAGTCCGACTGTTGTGATACCCTCCCTCTGCTTGTCCTCTCCACTGCCTCAGGCTCTCATCAGTGTTCCTTGAATACCCCATCTGCCTTTTGTCTCACTTCCCTCTCCAGTCCATTCTCTGCAGAGCCACCATGCAACTCATGAAGTCATGTAACTTCCTCCTCAGAAAGTCCCAGCAGTTCCTTACTACCTTAAAAGCTAAAGTTAACAGCCTGAAATTTGAGATTACCTGTGAATCTTTAGACTACTATTGCAGCATCATCTACTGTATCTAAAATGCTTTCTGTATACAGCAACTCTGTACTCATCACTTTCTGGAACTCTTCAATGCCTTTTTGCATTGTTCTTTTTTTTCTTTTTTTAATATTTTATTCATTTGACAGAGATCACAAGTAGGCAGAGAGGCAGGCAGAGAGAGAGAGGGAGAAGCAGTCTCCCTTCTGAGCAGAGAGCTGGATGCGGGGCTCATCCCAGGTCCTTGAGATCATGACCTGAACCGAAAGCAGAGACTTAACCCACTGAACCACCTAGGCGCCCCTTTTTGTTGTTGTTCTAATCTTGGTTGTGGTATTAAACATTATGTTGTATAGAAAAGGAGTAAGACATTGCATATGTTAAGTACCAAGTGAAGAGCAGGGTATATAGATTTGAATAAAGAGACATGGTCTATTGACCGAGAAGCTTACAGTCTAGTGAAGAAGAAATCACTTTGCTAAAGAAATATGAAGGTTGTGTCATTGTAACTTATAATAAATGCTATGAAGGGGGAAGTCAGGAGTGGTCTCTCTGAGAAGGAAGGGGCCTTCTCTGAGTAAGCCAGGGTCCGAGGGATGACTTGGGTCAAGAGAGGGAAGAAAAGCCTGTAGATAGATGATGGATCAGCATGTGTAAAGCCCTGAGGTAAGAAAGACTTAGATAGTACAACTGAAGTTAAGCCAGTGTAGGTAGAAGTTGATCCCTCTAATGGGAATGTCCTTAGTTTACTTTTTCTGATTATAAAATCATTCTATTTTCATCTTTACCTCCAAACCAGTTTCTTCTGGAAATATAACTTGTGAATCAAATTCTATCCCATTTCATTTTTCTTTAGAATATCATAGTTGTTTTTTGTCTTCTCTAACCAGTTGAGCTATTTAAAGGTAGAGATGGTCTTTAAAATCTTAGCATTTAGATCATTGTCTAACACATATTGTTAGCCATTGTTGGCTCAAAATACAGATTTGAGAATAATCATTGTCACCTGTATGCCTTTAGACTAGAATTTTTCAACGTCAGCACTATTTGGGATTTTCTTTCTTTCTTTTTTTTTAATCTATTTATTTAGACAGAGAACACACACAAAAAGGGGGAGGGGCAGAGGGAGAGAATCAGACTCAGCGCTGAGCATGCAGCACTTTGCAGGGCTAGATCCCACGACTCTGAGATCATGACCCAATCCAAAAATCAAGAAACCTGACTGAGCCACCCAAATGCCCCTGAATAATTGATTTTTGTGGATTGTAGGATGTTTAGCAGTATGCTGGGCCTCTACTCAGTGCCAGGAGCACTCCCACCCCACTCCAAGTCTTGTCAATGAAAAACGTCCCTACATTGCTGAATGTCTCCTGGCAGGAAGAATGGTCTTCTGTTGAGAACCACTGCTGTAGACTTAGAATGAAAGGCACCTTTAAGGCCTAGTCTGTTTTGTTCACTGTGGTATGTGAGAGCCAGATATTCTCAGTACTGCCTGGCTCCCATGTAGCTGGAGTAGAGGGCCAGTGGGTTTGCTAAGACAGATTCTGATTTTCCCTTGGGTTTTTTCCTACAGACTGCCACTCTCCGTCCCTACCTGAGTGCCGTGCGGGCCACACTGCAGGCTGCCCTCTGCCTGGAGAATTTCTCCTCCCAGGTTGTAGAACGACACAACAAGCCGGAAGTAGAAGTCAGGTAGGAAAGAGAAAGACCAGGGTGGGGATGTTGGGTTCAGCCCCAGAGATGGCAGTTGTCTGGAGGCTGCCACAAATTTTCCATCCTGGAGTTGTCAAGACAACTGTAGTTCACATATTTTGTCTTACTGCTCCATGAGCAATAGTTCCCAATTTGTAGTTCCAAAAATAGGGTCAGTAGGTTGGCAGGACAAAACCCAGGGGAGAAGCTAAACTCTGGAGCCAAGATTGCTTGACACAAGGTGTGACTTCTCAGAGTGGGGCTGTTCAATAAGTATCTCCTGTGTCATTGTTGAGCCCAGTTTAAGGAGAGAGTGGAGAATTTTGCTAGATGCCATCTCTGCCCTCTTGTAATTTAAAGATCAAAGAATGTTCTTTTCCCCACCAACTTGTACTCTCATTCCTTACTCCAAATTTTCCATGCTTTGGGTTATTTTATCTAGTTTATGTTTTGTTAAATTTTTCTATTCTACTCTTAAAGTTTAATCTGAGACACCTATAACTGAGATAAACAGTGTTACCACACCGTGTTGGAATTACTTGAATTTAAAAATACCGACAAAATATTAGCGTGTTTCTGTTGCTGTACTTAACATACATGATTTCTATTGGGCGTTTTAATTATCATTACAAATACCTAAGAGATTCAGAGGCATCAAAATGGGAGCTGACCTGAGAGGAGTCTTAATGCTGAATAAGTGAATCATTCTGGATTGATAATTAAAGGAGGCCAAACTCTGATTTTAGTTTGTCCTTATCCTTAAGGCAGTCTCTCTCTTCTCATTCCCTGAATGGTATATGGGTTTGCCCGTAGTTATTAAAATAAGAGCTGTCGTTTGTAAAGCTCCTGCCATGTGCCAGGCACTCTATTAGACAGTTGACCCTTTTTGATCTCTTTCGATCCTTGCCAGTGAAATAGCAATCAGTCATTTTACAGATGAGGAAATTGAGATTCCAACAGGGTAACTTGTCCAAGGAAAGTAACAGAGGAGGCTGGATTTCAAAACCTTATCGCCCTGACTCCAGAGCTTGCTCCTTCTGTTGGAGAACACATTCACTGGCCCCCATCTTGGAGCGCCCCTACTTGTGAGTCTCCTGTTCCTTGGACTCTGGTTTCAGAGATTCCAGGGCCGCTGAGGGGTCTTCCTGAGCATTCTGTTCCTCTATAGTACAGAGGCCTCTGTGACATTGTGTTTTCAGGAGTAGCAAAGAGCTCCTGTTACAACCTGTGACCATCAGCAGGAATGAGAAGGAAAAGGTTCTGATTGAGGGCTCCATCAACTCTGTCCGGGTCAGCATTGCTGTGAAACAGGTGAGCTCACCACTGAGCCCCTGCCTCCTCAGGAGGCCAGGGATCCCCATCCGAGAGATCGTCATGCCAGATTCAAGGTGCAAGGAAACCCAGTTGTACCCAGGGAATGATTTGCCAGATTCAGCAGGTCAGCAGAGTAGAGAGAGCAACCCTGTTTTGTAAGCCTTGTATTTTTGTATTTTGTAAGCCTTGCAATTTAGAAATTGGGAAAAGTAGCAGCCAAGGCCATGGCCATTTTGGTGTCAGGTCAAAGAATCATAAGGAAGGGAGAATAAGGCCAGTTCATAGAAATAAATAGTACCAATACCAATTTGACAGCCATAAACCTTGAAAAAGAGATTGAGGGTAAAAAAGTGTAATTTCTTATGTTTTCTTAGGTGACATTTATATTTCTATCACTCTTAAAATTTTTGCCATATTTATGTACCACCCAGGCAGTTATTTGTTTGATGGATTTCCTTAAATTGACTTATTTTCTTTTACTTAAATTTGTTTGAAACAGAAACCTTATGCCATAGTGGAAAACAATATCACTTGTCAGATAGGGGGAACTCTATAGAAGTTACTACAGTGAAAGAAAACAAAACTGTTATTTAGTCTAGGCCCTGTTGCCAGAAAGCTCTATCCTTGGTCCCTGCTCTGTTAAAAAGGGAGATTAAAGTGTTAGAAGGTGTTAAGGGCATATATACCAGCACCTGGCTGCAAAATTCTTTCATTAGAAATAATGAAAATTCAGCATGGTTAAAGTTTGGGGATTATTTAATGTTCATTGTTATTAAAGCAGAGACCACTTAGGTTTATCTCTGATAATTCCAGGTGGTATATATACCATATAGTTTGGGAGATACAGCACTAGTGAAATGGGAAGGGAAGAGACAGCTTTGAATGTAGGTATGGACTCTGGAAGGAGCAGATAAAAGACCCATCAGTGAATGCTTTCTAGATGGTTTGCCAGAATTATCTCTCTGGGATGGGTGAAAATGAGATCATAATAATGTCTTACTGAGTTGAAGAGGCTCTGATGTAGTAGACATTCAGCTGGCAACCAGATGCCCCATGATTCAGGCAGTGCCCCTGATGCGAAACCCCACTACCTACAGTGAGTCTGGGGGAAACTGAGGTCAGAAGACCAGGGTACAGGTTTCTGTTGGCCTGTGATGTCAGATTTAGGGAGCCCTGTTTATCTTTCACTCTTACTAGGCTGATGAAATTGAGAAGATTTTATGCCACAAGTTCATGCGCTTCATGATGATGCGAGCAGAGAACTTTTTTATCCTTCGAAGGAAACCAGTGGAGGTGAGACTGTGTGATCCACATGTTCATAATACTCAAGATTCTTCCAACAAGTCTATGGTCACTGGTCTGGGATTGTTTGAAGAACAGGATTGCTGCTCCTCCAGCCATAGGACCCCCACTGCCTGAGTTGAGAGTTGGCCTTCATTTCAGCTGGAGTGAGAATAAGGGGGATCCAAAGCTTGGGAAAAGTTGGGTCTGCCTCGCCTATGGAAAAGGCAAAAAATATGAGATATGTTGCTCATCTTCCCAGAGCCTACAGTCTAATGGCACAAAGAGTATAATGAATCAGATCCTTTCTAAGCTGTGTCACCAACTAAATCATTGTCTCTCAGGGCCACAGTTGACATTGGTTTGGTTGTTGTCTGATTTTTTACTTCTCTGATTTTGTACCTCTCCACAGACTCCCTGCCAAATCAAAATAATCCCAGTGACTAAGCAAGTGCTGTGCAGAGCAGCATGCACCATCAGATGTGTTGGCCAAGCTCATCCTCATCCTGAGCTAAAATCATTCTTCCTGGTCTTAGATCTAGCCTCTGGGGCCACTAGAACACATAAGATTACTCTTCCATACACGCACAGCCCAGTCCCATCCTTCTCCCAAAGCATCTTTTCTCCCTGTTTCATTAGATTCTTCTGTGACAAGATTTCAAGTTCCTTTACTCTGCCCATGACTCATTCTGAATGCAGCCGTGTATCACAGGTAGTTTTCCAGAGATGCCTGACAAACACAAAATTCTCACCTGGGTCACTTACTTGGACCCAGCAGAGGCACCCTAACAGAGCAGGCAGCTGCTCCCTGAAGGTCATGAGACTTGGGAGAAGATCACAGCCAGTAGGAAGCATGTAGCTGAGTGACCATAGAGGACATGGCCAACTAAGTGCCCTGGGATGCTAATTCTCTCCTATTTCTTCTTTTTTTTTCCTACTGTTTTCCCTCCCCAGGGATATGACATCAGTTTTCTGATCACCAACTTTCACACAGAACAGATGTACAAACACAAGTTGGTGGACTTTGTGATCCACTTCATGGAGGAGATTGACAAGGAGATCAGTGAGATGAAGCTGTCAGTTAACGCTCGTGCACGCATTGTGGCTGAGGAGTTCCTCAAGAATGTAAGTGGGGGCCTTCTTGGTGTCCCTCCAGAGGTGGGATGAACTGTGGGTTGAGAACTTAGCATCTGGTGGTAAAGTGGTGCCAGCAGTGTGAATATTTCCTGAGGCCTATAGGACCTGCTGGTGGGTGGCATGTCAGCCAGGTGCCTTGGGGCTGGAGGACCCAGGGGTCATCTTTGGTACCTGCAGTGCATTTTCTGTAACTCAAGGACCTCCCTTAGTCTCTCATGGGGACTTAGATGTTCCTTTCTGCATCTCAAAATGTACTTAGTCCTTCCCTGTATCTAGCTGAAACCTCAGGTGAGGCAAGTTAAATCTACATGGAAATATTCCAAGAATGTAGGACAGTTAATCAGTGTAATTCTACTTCTCAAACAGATTCGAATGTTTTCAGTATATGTTTCTCAGGCTTAAAGTCATGATGTTTTCAACCTGTTTCCCATTACTTTCATGGCTTCAGTCCCTCCAGATCCCTCTTCGGTTGTTTGTGTTCCCAACTGAAGGGACTGCAGCCCTCTGAAGAGGAGAAATTATTTACACTGATGAGCTGATGACACAGTTGTTCTTATTTAGATATTCAGGACATGACCTTCTTTTTTCTTCTTCTAAACAGTCTTTGGTTTGTTGACATGTTCCACTTTGAGTTAACTATAATCCCTAGATGGTAGATTTAGTGTTTACTCCTACCAGTGCATACAGATCCAGCCCAGAAGGAGCTCAGATTCCTAAAAATAGAAATTACCCTTTCTTCCCCTGGGCTTTAATTATACTGAGGACAGTCAGTGTACAAAGTAGCTTTACTGTGCATGCAGGGTAGCATACTTGTTCAGATCACACAGGCTGTGGGGTCATACTGCCTGTGTGTGCATCCAGCTTCGCTGCCCACTTGGGCATGTTATTGAATCTCTTGAAGCCTCGGTTTCCTCAGCTGTGAAATGAGACTCTTCATTAATACGTTCTAGATGGTTGAGCATTAAATGAGGAGAGGTATACAGAGCAGATCACTTGGTACATAGTAGCTTTCCAGGTATTGTAGCACCAAATTTTTTTTTTTTTTTAAGATTTTATTTATTTATTTGACAGACAGAGATCACAAGTAGTCAGAGAGGCAGGCGGAGAGAGAGGAGGAAGCAGCCCCATGCAGAGCAAAGAGCCTGATGCGGGGCTCGATCCCAGGACCCTGGGATCATGACCTGAGCGGAAGGCAGAGACTTTAACCCACTGAGCCACCCAGGCGCCCCTGTAGCACCAAAGTTTTATGGCCAAGGCACTATGAGGCCTCACATTCAACTGCAAAGGAAAACGATTTGTTTTTTTTAAGATTTGTATGTATTTATTTGACAGAGAGAGAGAGATGCTGAGATCATAACCTGAGCTGAAGGCAGAGGCTTAACCGACTGAGCCACCCAGGCACCCCTGCAAAGGAAAATATTTCTTGTCCTAATTTAATATTTGGCTCATTCACCAGTCATTTAATTACTGCATTTCTTTCTTTTTCTTTTTTTTTTTAATTTTATTTTTTTAATTCTTTTTTCTTTAAGCTTTTTTATTTAAACATATGATGTAACCCCACCACCCTCTCCCAACGCCCCTCCCCCCCTCAGTTTGTTTTATGACATTAAGAGTCTCTTTTGGTTTGTCTCCCTCCCGATCCCATCTTGTTTCATTTTTTCTTTCTTTCTTTCTTTCTTTTTCTTACTTTAAATTCAGTTATATAGTATACTGTTAGTTTCAGATGCTAACTATATTTCTATAATTACACAGCTAAGAACGTTTATCTGTCACATTCAATCCCTGAAACAATCTTTGAGTCATGGGTTATCTCTATTTTATGGGTGAGTGAACTGGGCTCCGAAAGTCAAGTTACCTGCCTGAGGGCCCTCAGCCTGCATGAGGAGGAACTGGGACCTAGAGCTTGGTTTTCAGATTCAAAGATCAAGATGGCACCGTAGCGTTCGGCAGGGGTCACATACTCAGGTGCATGAGAGGCTTAGGTAATGCATGGGAGTGAAGTGGGCCCGTGGGGATATGGTAAGCACATGGCTTGTCTGAAGAGGATGACTACCACAGAGCTCCCACCCATTACGGTTTCATTGTTCAGCTTTTCAAAAGAATCCCCAAATCCGGATTTGTATGCGACATCTCTTATATTTTCAAGGTTGGCAATGAATTCTTATTTTTTTAAAGACTTCCTGGACCAGACAGTGCTCATTATTGGGCTGGGTCCCATCTGTGGGCCACTGGGCCACAGTCGCTGATCTGTAAGATGTGTGTGGCTGCTCTGGGCACCATGGCGGATACTTGAGGGCAGAAGATATTTCCAAGGGCGTATTACGGCTGGAGAACCACCCAGAGCTTGACACAAAGTACCAGATCGTAGATCCTGCTGTTCTTGACCCCCTAATCCCCATGTCCTTGCACGCAAGCTCCCATCTCAGTTCAAGCAAGGTACTGACAGAGCTGTATAGCAGTCACCGGGACATGGTTAAGGGGAGCTATGGAAGAGCCTGCCTCAATTTTTCTGTCTTGTCTAGTGCTAAGTTTAACACTAGTGCCCTGAAGGTCACTGCTGAATGCAGGCTGAATTAGAAGAGGGTGTCTACAAGGTGTGCTGGGACCCAACCTATCCCTCAGAAATCTGAGCATAGTAGCAGCTCTCAGATCAGCCTACCTCCCCAGAGCAGGCCGGCCAGGATACACTAATAACTGCCATTCACTGCCTCTTGGTTCTTTTGACAGTTTTAAACCATCTGGCTGGATCTCAAGGCCTTCCCCCTCAGACTCCCCTGTGTCTCTTCGAAGGCATCCTGGAGTTACTCCCCAGAGTGGAAGCGGCGGCGGCAGCAACAGCAGCGGCAGAGCGGGGGAGCTGGGTCAGGGTGGGCATTAGATGCGGGAGGTGGGTGGTATGCTTGCTAGCTGGGCAACAAAGCAGCAGTGGACCTGCCCCAAGGCCACACGTGCCTGGTCAGGCTGGCTTCTGATGTTCAGTCCCCTGGGCTGGGACAGATTTTTTTTAACGTCTTGAAACTTAAATTCTGTGCTTGTAGGAGACTGTAACCTTTTTGTCTTTTTTTTTTTTTTCTTTTTACACGAAACAACCTCCACCTCCAGTGGCTGTGACTGGTCCCAGTGATTGTACCATATTGGTCGCTGTGGGTCTGGGCGGGCCTGGAGCCAGAAGGCGACTATTGTGTGTGTGTCCCCCACCCCCCACCCCCAGGAAGCCTCAGGTTGGGAGAGAGGGAGGGAAGGAGGGTTTCAGACTCCAGTTCCTTTCCTTTGCCCTCTTACTCCTGAGCCTCCTTGGGCCCAGTGGAAGTTGTTTGGACTCTCTGCCAGCTTCCTGAGCTCTGCCTGAAGATAAGCCACCCAGCACTGGTTGGAGACAAGGGCTGAATTGGTGGCCACCAGCCATGCCTCGAAGCTGGGCGCTGAAAGCCAGGTGCCTCTGGCCACAGGGACCTCTTTGTGCCCTCCCAGCTGAGAGGGGCCACTGATTTGCCCTATCAGTGCAGTGCCTGTGCTAGAGTTGGAGGGGTGAGTCTTCCAGAGCTTCCTGAGCTGGGTCTCTTCTGTCTGCTCTGGCTCCTCTGCTCCCACGCTCGCTGTACCTTTTCTTATTCTGGTGGATCCTGCCTCCTCTCCTGATTAAAGTCTCTCCTTGCCCCTTTGGGGCTGCATGAGGTCTGTGCACTGTGTATATGAAAGGGGGCGGGGGCGGTGGGGCTTTTTCTTCCCAAGACAATGTAGTTGGTACTTGGGCCTGGGGGTCCCCATCAGAAGTAGTCTTCCTGATTGGTTTCTGATGTTACCTGTGCCAAGGGCCCCGACCCAGAGACCCCCATTACAGTCCAAGCACCATTCATTTCTGAAACTGCTCTGTGCCTGTACAGAGCTTTGGTCCCTTTTCACATAAAGAACTCATTTGGGCTAAAAGGTTTCCTTAGCCATGAAAAGGAATCATTTCTCTTAGGTTACCTTGAGATGTAGCAGCTTGCTCCCAAATTCCCAACTAGTGACCAAGAGAGTAGGCTTCAAATCTAAGGTTTCTGGCTCTGTCCATAATCCCTAGCCACACGTGGCTATTTAAATTATTAAAGTTAAAAACTTAAAATTCACTTCCTCATTCCCACCAGAGGTGTTTCAGGTGCTCAATAAGTACAAATGACTAATTCCTACCATGTCAGAGAGTACATACATAGAACATTTCCATCACTGGAGAAAGTTCTATTGGACAGCACTAGACCTTGGTGACTCCTTGAAGTTTAAAAAAAAAAGAACAAACACTGTGCTCAAGTCCTGACTCTTGAGGCTGAATTTGTGTGAGTTCCTAATGTTCTGTGTGCTTGTTTCTTATTCTATAAAGTGGAGATACTGTGAACAGGCCGACATGGTACTGTGTTATAGGTACTCAATAAACAACAGCTGATCTTTCCACCAGCCGAGTATCCAAACTGAAAATTTCCATTGCACTAGGCTTGGGGGTTGGTGGCGTGACCTTATCCCTGTCTTGGAGAGACTTGGGGGGTGGATAGTGGAAGCTGAATGTATAAATAGGTGTACTGAAGTGTTTTATATTTACAAACTGATTCTGTGGTAGTCTACCCAGGAGGGGAGGCAGTATATTTATGGAAGTAGGTGACAGGAAAAGTTTCAGCCTTTGAGCTGAGCTTTTCAAAAGGCTTTACCAGACCACCAAAGAAGTCTCTTGAGGTGGAGAACAGGTAATGTTAAAGGGAAGAGGGGTTGTGGGTGGGGGCAACCTAGACAGCTATCATCCCCTTTATGACATTACCCGTGATGACCTCCTCTCGCCTTACAGAATTAGGTGTGTCCTCTGGGAACATGGGTGTGTTTTAACTTTGCAGTGAGTGTTAAAGGTGCTTACGGTGAAGCTGGTGGTTCAAAAGAGTATGGCAGCTGCTCACTCAACCCTCACAGGACGGCATTGCCTAGGTGAGCCAGCCGTTTGTTTGTCACAGAACCATCTCCCAGGATCCAGAGCCCCTAACAACCAGATTTGCAGGCTGATGAGAAAGAACAGAATGTATGGTTGCCAATCGGCCTGCCCTCTTCTGGGGGCATGTCTTTTGGGAAGCCCAGTCTCCAACAAGGTGGGGTCAGAAGTTGAGAAGAGCGATTTCAGGTTGAAATTGATTGGACAATGAGGTTGAGGACCCACCTTCACTATACTGGCAGATCTACCCTATAACAAAGCTGGGTTTTCAGACCAAAGTACTCTTACCTGCACTCTGTTTGAATGAGCACTGCTGGAATTTGTACCCCAAATTGTTCTTGGGTAACTTTATGACTAATAGGTAATCCATCTGAGTGATAATATGTAGTTATGTTAAATAATGTTTACCTTGAAGAGTGGGATTTTGCAGTCAGAACTGAATTCTAGTGCTGGCTCCGCTGTGTGATTTTAGGCAAATTAACATTTTGGAGCTTTATGTTACTTACGACTTTGGGAGATCATACTTTGCCACTGCTTCCAAAAAGTTTACTTAGTCTTCGCAGTCTTGAGGGCTGCACCTAACTGTTCCATTTTATTTTTTCTGCAGTTGACTCAAGCGATCTGTTTTTCTATTTTTAGTTATGGAGGGCAGGGGAGTGTGCTGCACTCTACTTTTCTCAGTTTCCCCCCATATACTGCCCTGGTTTTCAGATCAGTTCCAAGGGACCTTACCCTAGGCTCATCCGCCAGGCCCTGCAGATTGAGTGCACCCTCACCAGGTTCCAGCCACACTGGCTACCTCTTAGTTCCAGGGAAGGGTTCTTACCCTTCTCAGGGGTGTTGCTGAGACTTTCCTGTCTGGATTGCTATTCCTACCCCTCATAACGAGCCAACTCCTGAGCTCCTTTGCATAGGCTTCAGCCTAAATGTCACCTCTTCAGAAAGGACATCTTTTTCTTAAGTATGCCCCCTTCCTGGTTTGTTTGCTGCTTGTTCATTGTCCTTACTATACCTACAGCTCTTTTATTCCTTTGTTGCTGGCTTTTTTGTCACCCCTCCACTGGGCTGTAAGCTCCATGAGGTCAGGGATCATTTCTAGCTTCTAGTCTCCAGCACCTAGCCCACTGCCTAGCACGGTTGCTTTCCATAAATACGGTGGAATAACTCAAGCCACAGGAACCATGACGCTGAAATTAACTGGCAGCACAGTGCTCCAGCTTCCACCTTAGGTACCCCTGCTTAGCGGTCCGGATTTAAGCCCGCAGGAAGGAGTACCCCAACCCACTCCCGATTGTGCCAAGGGAATGGTTTCCTGGGCAACAGCAAACAGGGGGCGGGGCCTCGGAACTGAGGGCCCTGCTCCCCTGAGAGGAGGCGGAGCGCAGAGGGGGAGGCGGGCTCTCACGCGCTGGGAGGGCGCGCGCGGCGAGGGGTTCATGCAGGGCCCCGGCGCGGCGCTGCTCCAGAGCGCGGGGGAGCTGGGGGTCGCACACCAGGGTGTCGCCGCCTGGTACTGCCAAGAGGGCGGCCGCACCAGTTCCCCCGCCCCATGGCCCTGGGCGTGCCACTCCGAGTTCCCGCCAGCAGACCCGCTGCCTTGGCCGGGGCCCGCCTCCGCCTTTCCCGAGGGGTTTCGCGCAGGAGGTAAATGCCGGGCCCGCAGCCTAGCCTTTGCGCGCCGCCTAGGCCACGCCTTCAAGTCTTAGGCCCAAAGCACCCACGCCCAGAGCGCCGCGGATCTCTGCCCCCTCGGGTCCTCGCACACCGGGGCTCCAGATTATGGCCAGTCGCCCGACGGTGAGGCCCGTTGCCGCCCGCCCATCGTGGCCGGAGGCGGTTGCAAGAACAAGAAGACTTGGGTTGGAGGGAATGAGAGGTCGGGAGAGTTGTGGGCTCCGGATGAAGGGCAGAGAAAGGAGTGTGGTCGTCGGAGCCCGGGAGAGACTCTAGGCTGAGCCTCCAGCCTGCCCCATCCCTACTCTGCATCTTTCTGCAGGTTCCCTTGTCCTCTGGCGAGGATTCTCCAAGCCATCTCACCACATGGGCCGGCTCAGAAACGCCAGAATCCACGTGGAGAGAGCTGTCAAGGTTGGAGCGGGCTAGGGGGTGTCTTGAAAGGGCCCGCAGAGTGGGCCTGCCTCCCTGAACTGTCTTCTTACGTCCTTTAAAAACAGACAAAACCGGGGCGCCTGGGTGGCTCAGTGGATTAAGGCCTCTGCCTTTGGCTGGGGTCATGATCCCAGGGTCCTGGGGTTGAGCCCCACATCGGGCTCTCTGCCCAGCAGGGAGCCTGCGTGTCCCCCCCCACCCCCCCCGCCTGCCTCTCTGCCTACTTGTGATCTCTCTCTCCGTGTGTCAGGTAAACAAATAAAACCTTTAAAAAAAAAAAAAAACAGACAAAACCAAAAACCTTGATCCCACACCCATCTTAAAATATTCCAAAGTTTTCAGTACTCTTTCTGGCAGAATTGTGTAACTTCTTTACCTGGCATTCACCCCTTCAGCTCTTACCACTCTGGTTCCTAGCCTTTCCCATTACCATGGGGGAACCACTCTGGTCAAGGTCACTCATGACCTCCAAGGAGGCAAAGCCAGCAGCCCCTTTTCTGCCCTGATCTTGGTCTGGTACCTCGTGTCATTCTACACTATTGCCCCACATACCCTTACCCCTTGGCTGTCTGCATACACCTAGTTTTCCTTTCTCCCTCCCTGGCTGCTGCTTTACAGTTGCCTTTGAAGGCTCCTTGAAGCTTTCCTGGTTCCCTGGATCCCTCCCCACACCTGTCTCCTTGACTGTGAGTCCAGTAAATGTGCTGTGCCCTCTAGGTGCCCCTTCCAGCCCAGCCTCTCCATTAACTCCACATTCCTTAGATCTAGCCCCCTACTTGATATCTCCACCCAGAGAGAACTTAGAACCATTTCAAACCTATGCCTCAAACCATACTTTTGATTTTCCTGCCTAAATCTGTCGTTCTCCCTAATCTCCCATTTTCCTCATCAACCAGTTGCTCAAGCCGGAAATAGGATCTTTCTGTTCATTCACCCACACATCTAAACAGTCAATGATTTTTTTTTTTTTTAAGTAACCTCTATGCCCAACATGGGGCTTGAACTCACAATCCCAAGATCGAGAGTCACATACTATATTGACTGAGCCAGCCAGGCTCTCTATTCACCTTCTACACGTCTAATTCCATCAGCAAAACCAATCACCTCTATTTCCAAAACAGGTCTCTACTCTGTCACATTCTCCACATTTTCACCCTCATTTTAGCTATTGTGGTTTTTCTCTTGCACAAATCACAACAGCCTTTTTTTTTTTTTTAAAGATTTTATTTATTTATTTGTTAGAGAGAGAGAGCGCGCAAGCACAGGCAGACAGAGTGGCAGGCAGAGGCAGAGGGAGAAGCAGACTCCCCGCTGAGCAAGGAGCCCGATGTGGGACTCGATCCCAGGACGCTGGGATCATGACCCGAGCGAAAGGCAGCTGCTCAACCAACTGAGCCACCCAGGCGTCCCTCACAACAGCCTTTTATTTTATTTTATTTATTTTTGTAACAGCCTTCTAACCCTTCTCCCTGCCCCCCCCCTTCATCTGTTCTCTGTATAGCAACAAGCCAAATTTGGAAATCCTCCAATCCTATCATGCCCTCACTTTGCCTTCATTGCTTCATGCTGCTCTTAATATAAAATCCCAGTCTGTTCAAGGCCTGCAGGGCCTTCCACAGTCTAGCTGCTACCAGCTTCCTCAGCCATCCCCTTGTTTTTCACACCCCATTCTCACTGGCTTCCTTCCAATTTCTTCTGGCCTCAAAGCCTCAAGACCTTTGCACATGCTTTTCCCTCTGCCTGAACTGCCATTTGCCGAACTCTGTCTACTCATGGTTCCTTTTTACCCTTCCCATGTATGTACCTTTATTGTGAGTCCCCATTAAGTATCCAGTTGTGGGAGTAACCCAGTCTGCATTTTAGTCCTTGCTCTTTCACTTAATCACTCTGTAGCCAAACTACTCAACCTCTCTATGCCTCTGTTTCATAATAAGTTAAATGGGGAAATAGCGTCTATTAAAAATACATATTATTGGGGAACCTGGGTGGTGCATTCAGTTAAGCATCCAACTCTTGGTTTCAGCTCAGGTCATGATCTCAGGGTCGTGAGACTGAGCCCCACATTGGGCTTCAAACTCAGGGCAGAGTCTGCTTGAGATTCTCTCCCTTTCCCTCTGCACCCCCTGCTCATGCTTTCTTTGTCTCTGTCTCTCTCTCTCAAATAAATAAATCTTTAAAAAAAAATACATATTATTGAAGCGCCTGGGTGGCTCAGTTGTTAAGCATCTGCCTTTGGCTCAGGTCACAATCTCAGGGTCATGGGATTGAGCCCCATATCGGGCTCCTTGCTCAGCGAGAAGCCTACTTCTCCCTATCCCACTCCCCCTGCTTGGGTTCCCGCTCTTGCTATCAAATAAATAAATAAAATCTTTAAAAAAAAAAAACATATTATTTTTAGTAGTATATATAAACTAAGCAGCGTACAGTAGATGCGCAATAATTGTTAGTTCTTACTATTATAACTATTAAGTATTAACTATAACTATTCATGTTTATTTTCCCTGTTTGGTTATAATCTATCCTCCCTGCTGGAACATAAAGATTGACTGAAGGCAGAAACCAGAACTGTCTTGTTCACCACTATATCCCGTGGTCTGGAGCTTGGATGATACTGACCAAGTGTCCTTCTCTCACCTTACAGCAGAAAAAGATCTTTATGATCCAAGGCCGCTACCCAGTGATACGGTGCCTCTTGCGCCGGAGAGGCTGGGTGGAGAAGAAGATGGTCCATCACTCGGGCACCACCCTGCCACCACCCCAGAAGGATCTGGATAGCTCGGTAATCGGTGACAGTGACACCACTGAGGATGGTAAGCAGTTCCTCCCCTTTCTACAGGTTGCCCCTCCTGAGTCCCTTTCCTTTGGTTCTTGCTCTCCCAGGGTTGAGACTTTGGTATGGATGTATGGGGCAGGGACAGGGGCCTCACCAGGCCGGGGCTCTACGTCCACAGAAGATGAAGAAGAGGACGAGGCATTTCGGCCACCGCAGCTGTTTGACTTTGATGATTTCCTGGAATTTGATGACCTAGATGGGACACATGCTCTGATGGTGAGGGCCCCTGGGGGGCTGGTAGGGAGGGGCTGAGAGGGTGAGGACTTCTCTGGGCCTTATTTTCCCTATCCACACTAAAAACAGATTGCTTCTATAAAGCCTGGATGGGCCAGCAGAGTGGTGAGGAGCACAGTGGGGCTCAGACAAGGCTGGCCTGGGATCAGAACCCTGCTAGATTATACCAGAAGCTAGCATGACCTCCACACCTGGTAATTCCCCCTTCTAAATAAAACCCTGTATTTCACATCCTTCCTCTGCCCTTGGCAAGTGAAGGCTGGAAGGAAGGGCTTAAAAAGCTCTGAAAGGGCTGATGTGATGATGTGGAGGTGAAGACACTCTGTATCAAAGTGAGGACATTTGGCTTTGGATCTTGGCACCACCACTTACTAAGCTGAGCATACCAAATTGCCATTTTTGTATGTCAGAAAAGAATGAACACTGGCAATTTCATAAGGCTCGACTGTGTGGGCTCTTGGACAAGTCATCTGCCCTCCCAGGGCCTCAATTCCCTTATCTGTGAAAGAGGATAACAGTAGCACCTACTTTGTGCTGAGGATTAAGTGAATTGATGTCAAAAGCACTTAAAAGGAGGGGTGCCTGGGTGGCTCAGTGGGTTAAAGCCTCTGCTTTCGGCTCAGGTCATGATCCCAGGGTGCTGGGATCAAGCCCCGCATTGGGCTCTCTGCTCAGCAGTGAGCCTGCCTCCCCCTCTTTCTCTGCCTTCCTCTCTGCCTACTTGTGATCCCTGTCAAATAAATAAATAAAATCTTTTTTAAAAAGCACTTAAAAGGAAAGGAAGAAAAAAAGAAAAGTCCTTAGAACAGGGCCTGGCATGTGATGTCATTGCCTGTGAGTAACCCTACCTCCCAGAGCTGTGGGAATGATAGGGGAAGAAGAACCCTGAGAGAACTTTTGTCACATGCGCCCATCAGCCTGGAATCACTGTCTTGCCACTGAGCAAGTCACTGATAGTCATGGGCCAAAACAAAGGGGTGGCATTCAGTGACTTAGTCACTGTGTAGGGGCACCTGGCCAAAAGGAGTTCTGTAAGCCAGCCTCTTTTCTGCTCACAAGTGTGTGCCCTGGAGGAAGAGATGTCTTTTCTTAACACATAAAGAGACGTCTTTTCTTAACACATAAAGATAGGCATAAAGATGGGGTGTGGGCTAGAGGCCACCTCAGAAGCATCTTCTCCTTCCATACTCCTACCCTTCTCAACAGGCCTGGGGAGAAGTTTCCTCAGGCCCTGGGCTGCCCACCCCAGCCTCCCCTGTCTCTTCGGCTCTCCCCAGTCCCGCATGGTTCGGAACGAGGTTCCTTATTTCATCTGGACCACTCGGCGGGATGTGCTGGACTGTCGCTTCCTCTCCAAGGATCAGATGATAAACCACTATGCCCGGGCTGGCTCCTTTACCACAAAGGTGGGTTCCCCAGGGGAGTGGGCATGGCAGCTTCTAACCCATTAGCCCTTGGGCTGACAACTCCACTGCCTGCTTTCCTTGTTAGGAAAAGAGAGTTCTCAGGAGGCAGAGAGGTATATGATTCAGTGGGATTTGGAGTCAGGCAGCCTGAGTTCGAATCCATCCCCTGCAGCATGTCTGGTACATGTAGACATAATGATTAAAATAGACTCCAGGATCCAAATAGGATCTGGAGCCAGAAAAACACCAAGTCGAATGACCGTAAACAAGAGAGCCCTTACCAACTAAGCAAGGAATATCCGGCTGCTGGATCCATTCTGTCCCATTTGGGTTTATTAACAAGTGACTTCACTTCTGACCTCAGTTTCCTTGTCTTTAAATGAGAACACCAGTAGAACCTACCTTATAGGGTTGTGGCAAGAATGAAGGGCTTTATTATTGGAACATGCTATTATCTTATTGGTGCGGGCTGGGGAGGCTTCCCAGAGGAGGCAGGTCTTTAAGAATGTGAAAGGGTGAATAGGAGGGCTGTGGGGCATTCTTGGCAGGGCAAACTGCTTGGGCATACACATGGAGATGGATATGAGTGAGTCAGGCCTAGCAAGTGTGGCAGAGGCTCTGAGAACACTCAAGCAGGGTCTCCCTGAGCTGTCTGGGTGTGTACTGAATGTGCTGAGTCCCTTGGAGGTGTCTGGGCAAGCCCCACTATGCCCCCTCAGCAGCTAACTCCATAGGTGGGTCTATGTCTCAATCTCCGGAATTTGCCATGGTTTGATGAGGCTGATGCGGACTCCTTCTTTCCACGCTGCTACCGCCTGGGGGCTGAGGATGACAAAAAGGCCTTCATAGGTAAGGAAAAGCCAGCCCAATGCCTGGACTCCCAGGCCGAAGCACGATGGCTAAAACGTGTTCATATTAGAGAGCAGAGAGCCTCTTTTTATGCCTCATCCAACCCAGCAGATTTCCTCCTCTGTCCCCCACCCTACCCTTCCCTAATGTGCTATCTAGCTTAATGAACTATCTAGCTTGGTCAATCCAGACCTCCAGAAGAGCTTAGATAGCTTAGACTGCATCCTAAAGCAGGTTCTAAAAGTTGGTCAATGGATTGAGTTTGGAGCCCACAGTATGTTCCAGGCCTATGTCAAATTCCACTGGCTAGACTGGGTTCCAAATCTAGAAAAGAGTCTAAACTTTGGGCTCCTAAAGGCGGAAGAGTTTCCAACTTCAGAACATGTTCTAAAATTCAGATCAGAATTTGTGTACAGATTAGATGTTAGGTCTAAATTGATCTCCAAACAACCTGACATAGTTTTTATGCTCAGGTCTGGTTCTCAGGCTAGAATAAGTTACCAAAAGTGGATCAGGAACAGAAGGGGGAAATGAGACGACAGGTCTAGGCAAGATTCTGAAGGCAGAATATGAGCCATGTCAGATTCTAGGCCTGGTTCTACAACTGAATAGGAGCCAGGTTCTAACCCCAGAGTGTAGAGTCAGAAGGTAGTTAGGTTCCGGATCCAAAATGGGGCAGGTTATGATCAGGTTCCGGAACCAGAACAGGCTTCGAGCCAAGGGGCTGAGCAGGGTATCCCCTGCCCTGGGAGCAGAGGACTTCTGGCTGACAGCTGCCCGCAACGTTCTCAAGCTGGTGGTAAAGTCCGAATGGAAGTCATACTCTCTCCAGGCAGAAGAGGAAGAGGCTCCAGGCAAGTACTACGGTTACCCTCACTCCCCACCTATTTTTATCTTCTCACCCATCCATCTGTTTATGTATACATCTATCTGTGTATTAGACACATTCATCTCCTCCATCACCCCTTCCCACCCACCCATCCCTACATCTACCCCACCCCAATTGTCCATCCATCCATCTACTCATCCATCTAACTTCCTACTCACCTATTCCTACCCACTCACCTTGCATTCACCCCCCCATCCATCCATCCAGTCACCCATCACCCCACCTATCCCTCTACTATTGATCTCCTCATTCACGTACCTTCTCTCAGCTCCACACTCCACACTCCTCATAATCTGTCCACTCCTCCACCTTTCTACCTACCCTCCCACAAATCCACCTACCCATCTAGCCCCCTGCTTTTAGGGATTCTCCTATCCACTGCTCATGTATCCTTCAGCCCACCCACTCATCTGTTCTTCTCTCCCAGCCACCCTCCCACCTGTCTTCTGATTCATTTATTAATCAATCCATTGCATCATTCAGCCCTCCATGGGCCTGGCATGTGGCTGAGCACTATGGAGAGGACAGACTAAGAAGACATGGTCCATCCCTGCCTGTGGGGAGCTCACATCTCTGATGAGGAAGAAGTAGTGGAACCATGTAGTTTCACGTGGCCTGAGGACCCCTTGTGCCTTGTGGAGGGGGACACAGAGAATCCCCTACTGCATGTTGTCCCAACCCATTGCTTGCTCTTCCTTTCTGTCTCTGAACTTAGCTCCTACCTCAGAGTTCCCATCCTATAATCCAAGGGCCATGGTGTCAGGGAAGTAAGGGACAGCTCACTGGATAGAGGAAAATCCTGCCTCTTCCAGAGAGAGATCTCTCCATTGCTATCTCCTGGGTGTGTCAGGTACAAAGAAGACCTGTTGTGTGCCAGGATCAGGGACACAAGGGCCTCAGGTGTGTCAGAGGTCCCAGGAACAGAGAGGCTGCAAGTGTGTGCTGGGGCTACAGGGGCTGAGAAGCTCTGGGATATTTAGGGTGAAACCTCAAGTGGATGACAGGCCCTGGGACAGTGAGGGCCAAGGGTGAGTATTAGGGTCACAGGGGAATTTAGAACAAACCCTCAGGTAAGTGACACGTCCCAGGACAGTAGGAGGTACAGGTGTGTGCTGAGCCTTAGGTGTATGCAAGGTAAGGCTTCGTGTAAATGACAGGCCTTGGAGCAGTGGGGGCTGTGGCATGTGTCATGTTCTATGCCTTGCCTGTTGGTTAGTGACAGGTCCCTTCCTATCTTCAGGAGACAAGCAGCCCAAGAAACAGGAGAAAAAGCGAGTGATGGTGTCCCCAGAGTTTGTGGACGAGGCTCTGTGCGCCTGTGAAGAGCACCTTAGCAACCTGGCTCACATGGACATCGACAAGGACCTGGGGGCACCACTGTACCTCAGTCCTGAGGGCTGGTCCATCTTCCTTCAGCGCTACTACCAAGTGGTCCAGTGAGTACCTCTGCCGCTAGGGCCGTGGGCTGTGGGCAGGTTCCCCTTGCTCTCAGGGCTTCTGTGTTCTGAGCTGATGCATATGTAGTGTAGCCCCTCTCTCTTCCCCAGATCTACCCCTTTTGTTTGTCCTGCTGCTTCTGCTCAAGAACTCTCAGGGACTCCCACTGCCTTCACTCAAGAACTCTCAGGGACTCCCACTGCCTTCATGGTAGATTCTTCTGAGATTCTTCCTGAATCTCAACTTAGCATAATGACTAAGATCATGGCCAGCCCTATCAGATAGTCCTGACTTTGCAGCTCCCAAGCTCTTTGACCTTGGCAACATCACTAATCTTTCTGAGCTTTACTTTGCACACGCAAAATGGGTTTTAAAATAATGTCTGCCTCAAAGGTAGGGTTAGACAGGATAATCTGTGTTATGTGCTCTGCACAGACTCAGTATTTACTCACAAAATGAGAATCTATTAAGTTGTTTAGGTTTTATTCTGGAGGCCAGTGTTTCCCAAAGTGTGTTGCATGGGATACCTAGTTCTGCAGGGCAGAAATCGATTTTATGAAAGAAAGGCTTCGTAGTCAATTGCATTTGGAAAACATTGGGTTAAGCAAAGTTGATTAATTCCTTGATGCAGGACTTATCAGAACTTGTGGGTGGTGTTAACCTCCAAGAGAGATATGGGTACAGTATATATCCTGTTATTATGTGACCCCTCCACCCCCCACCCCTCCACAGGCATCCTGAGGGGCTATATTTTCAGAAGACACTCTGGGAAAAGTTCTTGATCAGAGGAAGGGAGTTGAGACTGGGATTCCATTTAGCAGAGGTATGTAGGAGAGAGAAGGGAAGAACTGCTCAGAAGGCAAGAGAACATCCAACATTTATTGAGCACTTCCTATGTGCCCAGCATGGTGCCAGGCTCCAGAAATGAAGTGTAGTCCCTGACCTCAGGGGTCAAACAGCTCAAGTGGGGAGGCTTGCAGCAAGCCAGGTGGGAGTGCTAAGGGCCTTAGCCGCGGTGGTAATAGGAAGGAATGGGAAGACTTACTGATTTTGATAGGGAAGACTAAAGAACTGATAAGTGAACTTTGAATGAATGACATGCTGAGCAAACCTTCATCATTGATAAATAATTCATTTGTATCTTTTTAAATGTTAGAAATTAAAAACTAGATGACCCTATAATTTCCCCTTAACTATCAGAAAAATACCAGAAAAGCTACCCTTCTTAAACTAAGAATTACAAGACTGAGTTCGAATATAAGGTATAAAGTACATGAGTCCTTTGTAGTTCTAGATGGGGGGCCAAGTTCTAGAGGGCCATAGGCACTTCCCAAAAGTTGGAAAACATAAAATACTACATCTTATAAGGATGCCTGACTGGCTCAGATGCTAGAGCATGTGACTCTTGGTCTTGGGGTTGTGAGTTCAAGCCCCATGGTGAGCACAGAGCTTACTTGAAAAAAAAATTGCTTTGGGAACATTTGTCAAACATAGTTTTTAGGGGTACCTGGGTGGCTCAGTTGGTTAAGCATCTGCCTTCAGCTCGGGTCATGATCCTAGGGTCCTGGGATCCAGTCCCACATTGGGCTCCTTGCTCAGCAGGGAGTCTGCTTTCCCCTCTGCCTCTGCTGCTCTTCCTGCTTGTGCTCCCTTGGTCTCCCTCTGTCAAATAAGTAAATAAAATCTTTATTTATTTATTTTTTTTGTAAATAAAATCTTTAAAAAATTTTTAATTACATCATATGACATGTATAGTGTTAAGTGATTCACTCACAGAAGTTATAGATGATTAGTTTTTGTTAATTCATTCAATATTTACTGATGTGTTTTCACTTTTTTTTTTTTAAGATTTTATTTATTTATTAGTTAGAGAGAGAGTGAGCACAGGCAGACAAAGTGGCAGGCAGAGGCAGAGGGAGGAGCAGGCTCCCTGCCAAGCAAGGAGCCCGATGTGGGACTCGATCCCAGGACGCTGGGATCATGACCTGAGCCGAAGGCAGCCGCTTAACCAACTGAGCCACCCAGGCGTCCCTGTGTTTTCACTTTTGAAACAAATCTATGACTCACCAGTCAGGTTTTTATCAAGATTGACTTCCCACAAACACACTGATTGCTTTTTTTCATTGTTGTTAAATATAAAAATCACATTGTCATATCCTATGTATTTTTTCAAATTGCACATACCCCCGCCATCCTCATATGACACTTTCCTGGGCCAAATCACAGGTTTATTGAGTAGATTCTCTATGTCATGGTCCACAGAAAGGTTTCCAGCAAACTCTCTGAAAATTAAAGGGTCAGGGCTTAGGTGCAAGTATTCCTAAGAGGGCTTGACAAGTCCCCCTCCATCTGGCTTCTGTCACTGCTCCTGGTGCTGCCCCACTGGGTGCTGCTGCCTCCTTAGTATAAGAACTGGAAGTTCTTCATGCTGGAACATTCATAAGGCTAAGATGTGAAGGGAGATTAGCATCTAGTGGAAGCTTCCTGCCTATTCAGTCAGAGGGAGAGAAATGGGATGGTGTGGATGAGGCTGCCATCTAGGGTATTCCATGACTTGGTTTAGGTTAGGACATTTGTGTCCCGTAGAACAGAGTCCCTCTTTGTCCATGAACCCTTATCTGACAGCACAGTGCTGAGGCAGGCAACCATTCATCCAGCCAACAGACTTCGTCGGGAGCACATAACAGTATACTGCTGGGGGAAGGGAAACGCTAACCAGTGTTCCTGCTCTTCTGGAGCTTAGACTTCAATGAAGGGAGACAGACAGCAGCCAAATAAGCATAGATGTGGGTGGTAAGTGATGAGAAGAGAGACAAGGCAAGGGGCTATGTGATACAGATGTGCTTGGAAAGAATTAGACCAGGAAGGGATCCACCTATCAACCAGTTGTAGGTCTAGGTTTGGAGGGGAAATGAACCCCAAAAAGCACCTGTGGGTGGAGGGATCAAGCAGGACAGAATTTGCATCCTGGCTCAGCCACTGAACTCAGTATGTGGCCTTGGACGAGTCTCTGAACTCTCCTAGCTTCAGTTGACACTTCTCCAAAATGGGACCAGTAATGCCTCCTTGGCAGGGCCATAGGGAGGGTTAGTGATGATGTATGTGAAGCCCCTAGCACCATGCCTGGCACATAGTGGTGCCTCATGATCAGATGCTGGTGTGATTAAATTCTGCCAAAGGCAGTTTTATGGTAATAGAAGGGAGGTGATAGATGGTAGAGTGTTAGAGTGGGACAGCATGTGAAATGTGGAATGTTCCCCTTCTCTCCTATTCCAGCACTCTCAGACGGCTCCCTGGGCTGGTTAGAATTTGCAGGACAGCTTGAGGGTGGGATGGAGGTTTGGAGGAGACCTATCTGCATCTCTTAGGGAAAGGTGTGACTTAGGGAAAGGTGTGGCTTGGATCATAGCCAGGGGTTGTCCTTGCCTTGTCCACCAGACTGCCCCCAGACTCAACCCTGCCCATGTCCCATCATCTCTCCACAGCGAGGGGGCAGAACTCAGGCACCTTGACGCTCAGGTCCAGCGCTGTGAGGACATCCTGCAGCAGCTGCGGACTGTGGTGCCCCAGATGGACATGGAAGGAGATCGCAACATCTGGATCGTGAAGCCGGGAGCCAAGTCTCGAGGACGAGGTGGGAGTCAGCCGCTGCTTCCTACACCAGTGCCCTACAGCCTGCCTATCCAGCTAGATGCTAGAAAGGTTAATAGTGCAGGCTGTATTGAGGCCAAACTGCCTGGGTTTGAATCTCAGCTTTGCTGCTAACATGCTGTGTGACCTTGAGCAAGTTACATCACCTTTCTGAATCTCAGTTCCTTCACCCGTGAGGGATGATCATAACCTCCTATGAGGTGAGGATTAAATGAGGTGGTGTGTCTAAAGCTCAGCATGGTCCCTGACACAGAGTAATCACCCCCATAAATGTTGGCTGCTGTGAAGACATTGTCGTCTCTTCTGCTGTCAGAGTTGGGTTAAAGCTTTAAGTGGGTCTGGTGATACTTGTAGCCTGTCATCTAAGGGCTCTTTGATTTGACCAGTGCATCCTTGTGAAGTAGCATAGTATTAAGGATATGGATGCTGAGAGCCAGGCTACATCAGGTCAAGCCCAGACTTTGCCTCCTACTATCTGTAAGACTTTGGGAAGGATAGTTAACCTCTTCTCTACTTCATTTCATCATTTGGTAAATGGGACTAGTATTACCTAGTTTTAAGTAAGTATAATATGTGCTTTTCCATAGTAACTGCTATGTCAGTGCTATTATTTTTAGCTATTATTCTGGCTGCTCAGCCCAATGGGAGGAGTTATAACAGGAGAGCCAGCAAGTTGGGGTGCTGCATTAGTGCAGCCTGAAAAATCTGGTTAAGGACTCACAAGATGTGGAAAACAGAGTTCTAGATTCTTCCAAATACTGTCTTTGGATGAGTTTGTTCATGTCCAAGTGAAAGGTCCAGACACTGGAACATTTGGGGATGTCACTTCAAAATCATCATGTTGGTCTTTTCTTTTCCTATCTTGAGAATATTTGTGTGGTTTTCTTCCAATTATGAAAATATGTATTTATTACTAAAAAAAAGAATAATAAAAAGACTGGGGACACCTGAGTGGCTCAGTCATAAGATCAGGCCCCGCACTGGGCTCTGTGCTTAGCAGGGAGCCTGCTTGAGATCTTCTATCTCCCTCTCCCTCGACCCTACTTCCACCTCCCCATCCCACTCTGGCCCCTGGCGTGTGTGTGCGAGCACTTGCTCGTTCTCCAAAAGAAAAGAGAAAAAAAAAAAAAAAAAGACCAGAAAATACAGGAAACTAGAAAGAAAAAAAACAAAAGCCACTCTCGGTTTTACTGAGATAACTACTGTTAACTGTTGAGTGTGTTTCTTTACTTTCTTCTGTGCATTTGAGGAGAGAGATGGAAAGGGTTATGTATATGTGTGTGTGTATGTGTGTGTTTTATTTTATTTTTAAGATTTTTATTTATTTGAGGGAGAGAGCATGAGAGAGAGTACAAGCAGGGGGAGTGGGAGCAGCAGACTCCCTGCCAAGTGGGGAACTCGACACGGGGCTTGATTCCAGGACCCTGAGATCATGACCTGAGCTGAAGGCAGGGGCTTAACCAACTAAGCCACCCAGGTACCCCCTGTGTGTTTTATTTTAAAAAACATATATTATTCTGTAGCCTTTTCTCACTTTATTATATCTTTCCATATCAGTTAGTATTACTCATTTCTTTTTTGCACCTTTCTTTTTCTTAGAGATCAGTTAATTTCAGTACATCTAGATCTGTCTTTTCTTTTTCTTTTTTTCCCCCTATTTTTGACTTATTGTTATGGGTACTCTTCCTTTTTTTTTTTTTTTTTTT
>RCUC01127074.1:0-24602 GCA_003697995.1 Taxidea taxus jeffersonii | reverse complement strand
CTGCTTTATATTTTCATAGCCCTAATCACTAATTGACATACTATATTTATTTCTCTTCAGAGAGGAAGATTAGATCCATTGTTTGGTTGAGAACCAAAGAAACAGATTTGGGAGTGGGATGGTTAAAGAACACAGAGCAGATAAGTGCCATGATTATTTTTATGTCAGAAAAGCAGTATAAATGATGAATGAGAGAGAAGCATACCTGGAGACAAAAGAGAAGAGAATTGTGATTAATAGAGGATGATGAGGGAATGGACAATATGAGTAAACATGAGAGGGAGATGTGTTTTCAAGATCTAAGGAAAGAGAATCAAAAGATTTAATGGTTGTGGGGTTCCTAAGTGGTATAGTTGGTTAAGTGTGGGACTCTTGATTTCAGCTCAGGTCATGATCTCAGGGTCATTATCTCAGGATTGTAAGACTGAGCCCTGTGCTGGGATCCATGCTAACAGTGCAGCCTACTTAAGATTCTCTCGCTCCCTCTCCTTCCGCCCCACCCCCCTTTCCCAACTTGTGTGCCTGTGCACATGTACACACAGGCTCTCACTTTTAAGAAAAAAAAAATTAATGATTGAGTGTATATAATGGAGAGGGAAAAATCTAAGATAACTTCAGTGTTTCGAGCTCACAACATAATATTGGCCTATTAAAGAAGACAAAATTGGAAAAATAGACACACTTTTCTCCCTATTTTTGGATTGAATAATTTTTATCATTTCAATTTGTATTGTATTAGCTCTAACCCCTTATTTTGATATTACTTTAGTTGCTTTAAGCTTTAAAAGATACAACATACCTCCAAGTGATAATATACAACTTACCATATACTGCAAGAGCCTCATAAAAATATACATTTTTCCTCTGCTGGCCTTTATGTCACTGTTACCATACATTCTATTTCTACACATATTATGCACCACACAAGTTGTTATTTTTACTTTCAACATTATCTTTTCTCAAGATATTTGAATACTAAGAAAAAGTCTTTATATTTATGCCATTTTTATTATGTCTTTACCATTTTCAATGCTCTTCATTCCTTTGTGTAGAACCAGGTTTCCATTTATCATTTTTCTCTTGACTAAAGGACTTCCCTCAGTATTTATTGTTGTATAAGTCTCCTAGTGACTAATTCTTTTAGGTCTTGTATATGTGAAAAGCCTTTATTACAATATTTTTGGTTTTTGAAAGCTCAACTACATAAGAAAAGCTACTTTGATATTTTTTTTTTCCTTTCAGCACTTTAAAAATGTGGCTTTACTGTCTTGTAGCTTGCATTGTTTGTAATCAGAACCCTGCCACTGTCATCCTTATTTTGGTTTTTCATAAATAATGCATATTTTTTGCTCTGGCTCTGTTTAAGACATTTTAAATTACTGGTCTTAAGCAGTTTTATGATCATGTATCTTGGTGTGTTTTCTTCATTGGGATTAAAATTTTTATATTTGTGGGTTTATAGTTTTCATTTAATTAAAGATTTTTCAGTAATTATTCTTTAAAAAATGTTTGATCTTTTTGGGGAGACTATAATAACCGATATATCTGGCTCTTTGAAATTGTGTTATCGGTCACTAATTCTCTTTCCATTATCTTTTTATTTCTCTGCTTAATATCTTTTGTTGTATGCTCAAGTTCATTATTCTTCTGTAATGTCGATATATCTTTAATGTCATGTGGTATATTTCACATCACACATTGTACTTCTTATTTTTTGAAAGTTAGAGTTGCCTCTTTTTTAATCCTCCATGTTATTTCTTCTGTTTTCTTGAACATAAATAAACTTAATAATTAATATCACTATTAATTAATTAATAATGTCATTATTAATATTAATTATAATTATTAATTATTATTGATGCCATTATTGATTATAATTAATGTAATAAAAATACAAATTTTTAAATATATTTAATATTTTTACATATCCGTTTCCTAATTAATCTGTACAATTTCTGAGTCAGCTTTGGTCTATTTATTTCTCTTCTTTGTGAGTTTTTTTTGGGTTTTGCTTTGGGGTTTTTTGTTTTGTTTTGTTTTGTTTTTTGCTTCTTTGAATGCTGGTGATTTTTATTGGTGGTCAGACACTATGGATTTTATCTTATTGGACATTTGATGTATTTGTAGGCCTATAAGTGTTCTTGATCTTTGCAAACCTAAGTTATCTGCAGACAGTTTGATCTTTTTAAGTCTCACTTTCAGACTTAGTGTATTAGTTTTTTTATGGCCACATAAATTATTACAGAGTTAGTGATTTAAAAAAAACATCCTTTTATTACCTTGTAGTTAACTGTCAACTAGCTGACCAGTCACTGCTTAGCTAGGCCATATTTTCAAGGTCTCACAGGACTGTAATCCTGGTAAGGCTGCATTGTTTTCTCGGGCTCAGAGTCTTCTTATGAGCTCCTGTGGCTATTGGCAGAATTCAGTTCCTTGCAGCTGTCCTAATTTTCTGACTGGCTGTCACCCAGGATCCATTCTTAACTCCTAGAGGGATCTGCCTCTCTCTGGGATGTATCTATCTCACAGGCCCTCTCATGGCACAGCAGCTTACTTTTTCAGAGTAGAAAAAACACTCTATTCAAAAAGAGTCAGGCCCTTCTTTAAGAGCCTCCACAAGTTTAAACTGGGACTGCCCCAGATAATTTCCCTTTGCATTAACTTAAAAAAAAAAAAAATCAGATAATTTGGGACCTTAATTATATCTGCAAAATTCCTCACCTTTGGCATATAGCATAACTTAAATGTAAGTATGATATTTCATTGTAGTCACAGGTTATGCCCATACTCTAAGAGATGGAATCATACAGATCTTCTAATTCATGGAGCAAGAACCTTGGGGGCTACTGTAGAAATCTGTCTCCCAGGGGCACCTGGGTGGTTCAGTCATTAAGCTTCTGCCTTCGGCTCAGGTCATGATCCCAGGGTCCTGGGATCCAGCCCTCCCTCATCAAGCCCCAGACTGAGCCCCGCTGAATCAGCACCACCAGGCTCCGCTCAGCAGGAAGCCTCCTTCTCCCTCTCCTACTCCCCCTGCTTGTATTCCCTCTCTGGCCATCTCAGAGTCTTTCTCTGTCAAAGAAATAAATAAAATCTTAAAAAAAAAAAAAAAAGAGAGAGAGAAAGAAAGAAAAAAAAAAGAAAGAAATCTGTCTGCCAGCTTTAGTAGGCTTGGAGCACCAGTTAGTCCAAGGTTAATTTTCCCCAGGATTGGGACAGTATCCTTCTCAGTATGCTAACCAAAGCCTCTTATGAGGTTTTCCACTCTGGCTGTTGGGGACAGTAGCACTTCCTGGCTAGGTGACATCTCCAAGTACTATCCCCTATACTTTCTAGTGTCGGTTGATATCATATCCGCATGTTGGTCAGTACATAACTAAATACTTGATGGGAATTCTGTAAAGTTCTCACTAGTTCCTTTTCTGTGCAACTCTCTTTTCTCTCTAGCATTCTGCTTAGCAAATACTTCCCACCTGTTTTCTCTGGATTTAATTCCATTTCCTTAACTCAGGAAGACATAGAGACTTTTCCTAGGCAATGAGCTGGTGTAGTCAAAGGACCTACCTCTTTCACCGTCTGTCAGAAACCATTCACCTTGGTTGTCTGATTTTCAATGTCTTCGGTTTTATTTTTTCATATATTTTGTGTGATTTTTTTAGTTGCTTCAACTGAGAAAATAAAGCTCATCCCTGTTACTCCATGTTGACCAGAAGAGGAGTATCTCAATTTTGTTTTGGCTGGTATTATTCCCTTCTCTTCCCTAACTCACAACTCTATCAGAATTACCTTACCACTCCCCATTCAAAAATTTTTCACTGGTCCACAATCCCACAGAATATATTAATCCTGAGACATAGTTTGAGGCTCATCCCTATCTTTTATTAACCCAATTTCTGACTTAATCTCAAAATTGATTTCTGTTCACACATCGAAATGAACTCCATGGTTTCCCCAAAGACACTCAGTACCCTTCTGTATTCTAGGGTTGTTCATATTATTAAAAATGCATAAAAGTCTCCTTTTACTCTTCCTCACTCTACTTGCTGAAAGACTTTCAAAGCTTTTTTTTTACCTCTAATGGTGCTTCCTTCAAGAAGTCTTTTTTGATTTTTTTTAGACAATCTTTCTTCCATTTGTCTCTGTTGGTCTGAAGCACATGGGATCTTTTAATGATATATCACAGCCCTACTTTTTATTGCTCTTACAGTGTGTACATGTCAGCTTTATCTTCTTAAAATTAAATGCCCTTAATTTTAGTGAACAAATATTTCTCATTTTTACCTATTCCACTAGCTTCTCCTTCACCTGCAACCCATATACAGCAGACACTTGAACAATGCAGGCTTGAATTGCAGGGGTCCTCTCAGAGGTGTTTTTTGCTTGTTTTTTATTTATTTTAATTTTTATTTTTTTTTTATTTTTATTCAATAGTGCTATTTTCTTTCTTTCTTTTTTTTTTTTTACTTTATTTAAGCTTTATTTAAACATATGATGTAACCCCACCACCCTCACCCAACCCCTCTTCCCCCCACCCCCCTCAGTTTGTTTTATTTATTTTCCTTCCTGAGAAAAGCCTTATTGTTTCCATCTGGTTCAGGGTTTGGGGAAAGGCTATGGGGTTGATTAAAAAGTTGCCTGCATGCTGGAGGGAGAAGCTCATACAGAAGCCCAGACAGTAGGGCGATACCAAAGGGGCCCCTCAAAGGCTGCTGTGCTCTAGACACTCCTAGTTGTCCATGAGTGTCAGCCTTTTGAAGAGATACTTAACCAAATCAGCCTGGGGACCAGCCAGCTTACAGCATTTAGTCAGGTGGTCCCCATCTTCTTGATAAGTTTCACCTGCTCATCTGGGTCATGGTTTTCTGGGTAGGCACAGAGAGAAGTTGATGCGTGGGCGGAACCTAGGGCAAGCAGATTCAAAAGAGAGTGGTTGAGGTTCTTTTCCCAGAACACTGGTAGCTTCCATAGGGTCTTTTTGGGACTTCTTCTGTCTGTCCTGGAAGAGTGTGTTGTCTGCCCTACTGGTTTTGGATCTTCAAAAGGTACTGGATGCCCTCTGGCTTCTCCTAGGCCAGCTCAGGGAAGAAGTGGCCCATGTCTGCAGAGTTACATCCTTGTGGTAGAATTAGAAGCCCAGAGAGAGGTAAGTTTAAGAAGCCTGCAGATGCATGTTGATCAGCTTACTGCAGCCTCCACCTTGGTGGAGTAATTCTGATGAATCTGGGAGATCAAGATTTGTGGGCAATAAGGGGCTAAGTTCAAAAAATGGTGTGAGGTGGTGCTAGAGGCAGAGGTTGGCAATAAACCTTCTGAAGTTTGTAACTGGAAAAGAGTTTGAAGAGTGGTGGAAAGCTAGAAGAAGGAGCATTCCAGGGTCTGCCCAAACACTGCTGAAGAAAGACTGGTCCATTGGACCACTGGGTGAGGTGTGGTTATTTCATAGTACTGTAAATGTACTTCTGATTTTAGTATTTCCTTTAGCTTACTTTATTGTAAGAATACATTATATAATATATAACCTACAAAATATAGGTTGATCGACTGTTTATGTTATCAATAGTGCAGCCTATTAGTAAAGTTTAGGGGAGTCAAAAGTTATACATGAGTTTTTGATTTTGGGGGGTCAATGTCCCTAGCCCTTGTCTTGGTTAAAGGTCAACTCTACTCACAAAATACAAAGAAAGTCCTTTACCATTATATATAATTTAAACAAATTATACATACTTTAAAACAAAGAGGTGGGGAATTATGTCAGTTCAATCATGTTTTCAACTATAGAATGAGTAGACCTGTAACTATGTAGTTCTGAATATTTGCAATTTTTCAGTTTACTCTGGCTTTGATGAAAGCCTAGGGGTTAATTAGGAAATAATTACTCTTATGGCTTTTCCAAATACCTTAGAGGAACTATAGCAAGGTATAACACTTGGAAGGAATAACTCTATTCAAAAAAATGTTTACTAAGACCTGACAAGTAAATTATGACTGCTTTTGCTTATATATTTTTGAAAATCACACTGGTAAGAAATAAGTCAACTTTTGCTACAAGGATATACTTACTATTTTGCTCTCCTGTGAGCAGAGAGATATAGTTGTACACATGCAACAAAATCAAGGCTGCATATTAGGTATATTGTAGTGTGAGCCAATCATAGGAGGAAGGATCCTGTGGAAGAAAGAAATAAGAGAAGTGAAAGGCTATGATGACACATGTGCTAATGAAGTGTGATTGAAAGGCAAGATGCGCTAAAGGTGATGAACATGTGTGGGAATGTAACCTATTACAAAGGCTAAGTGCTACAAAATAAATGAGTAGGATATCCCTTAAATACGAGAATCTCTTGAAGTTAAACATCACCTCTAAAAATATTTTTCTCAATATTACATTACATTTTCCTCTGTCTCCTGAATATATTCTCATGGTGCCAATTGCTGAATCAGGTATTATCATAGCTCAGAGAAGCAGAACTTATGATAGTGCTTAAGAAACTGAACTAATGTTAATGAGAATAGCAATTAAACAAAAAAGTCAAGTATAGTGGAATCTTTCTGGTCCAAGGACAGGATATATGAGTGGGCATGTACCACATTTGGAGTGAAATAAAAATTAGCTAACATAAAGTACATGGATTAGATGTTCATTTTAGCTTCTATTTTTTCCATTATTACTTTAAAATGTATATGATCTAGGAATCGATTTTATTTGACTTGAAGAGTCCTGTCTAGATAAGATCTTAAGCTGGTTTTTATGACCTAGTTGGAGACAGGGAATCCCAGGTTTAACAGCGATTCTTTCCAGATGATATTAAGAACTTGGCTGTGCTTTCTGTCAATCCACCTTTTATGTCCATCCCATCCCCCATGGAGGACTCTGTTCATCAAGAAAAATTTCTGACCAAGTATCTTGTCTAACTCTTAAGGAAGGGATGGTTCTATGAAGTTACCTCTATCCATTGAGATGATCACTTTTTTAAAAAATAAGATTGATATATTCCAGGGTTCTTAGGAAAATACCCACAGTTTACCTCAATTCTATTGATTTAGACTCTGGAGAAACTCTGGGATCCATTTTTACAAACTACTCAGGTGATTCTTAAACACCTGGATGTTTTCAGTCCCTGATCTAAGGATAGAGAAATTGTTTGTTGTTGTTGTTGTGTTGTTTTTATCATGAATAAGAAACTCCTTTAATAAGTGATGCATTATTTCAAGGTAGGTATTGTTCTAAAACAACAAATCCAATCAGTGCAGTGACTTTAATTGATTAGGGATATACAAACTGCTATGGAGGGCAGAGAAAAATAAAATGTGGTACCACTTACAGTACTATAGGAGTTGAGGGGAGCCCTGATGAATGCCACTTGAAGAGGATGGAGGTAAATTTCTCGACTAGCTTTGAGCTAAGAATCGAAAGGCAATTTAATAAATAGAAAAAAGAATTCTGAATTGAAAAAAAAAATGGCTCAAGTCAAAGGTAAGAGAAACGTGAATGAGACCTAATTTGTTCTGGAAACAGACAGGTGTATAGTACGACTAGAACTCGGCAAGGAGTGAAAGGGGGTTTCTTTGTTAGTCCTTTGCAGCTTTGTCCTAGGACATGACTCCTGTTCCTCCTCTACTGAATATTCGCTGAATAGAACTGAACATAAAATGGTTAACTCTAGGCTCACTTTTGACCCAACTGTGACTTACTAACATAATGGCTATGGCGCTCACAAGATTAAGGTATGAATTCAAGCTGCATTTCAGCCAGTGAGCCAGGTTCCTTGCACATATGTTTATCATTCCTGCTAACAAAGGGGACCTGCTGAAAAGTGGCAGTTGACACACCTGTCTACCTGATTCCACAACTTCAGGGGGTTTTAATAGCACATAGGCCATTCACAATAGTTAGCATTCCTTCCTTTCCAAAGGACATCTACAGGTATTCTGCACACTTCATTTCTATAGGTACATTCAGTCCCTTTAAATTTTTCTTTTTGTCTCCTCTCTATCTTCTGTCTTTTCTGATGTCCTCAAAATGGAGTTCCTCCTTTCTGTGTGGAGATAAATATAGTACTATTAACATATATTTTATGGTAACAGAATAATTGTCTGTACCCTCTCCCTGAGGATGTCTATATCTTAATTATGGGAACCTGTGAATATTATAACAAAAGAGACTTTTATGGATCTTAAAAGGGGAAGATTATTCTTGATGATCTATGTGGGACCAGTGTAATTAGAAGGAAATCTTAAAAAGAAGGTGGGGAGGTCACTTTCAGAGAGAAGCAACAATGCAAAGACAGGGTGAAGAGATGCACTCTGAAGATGGAGGAAGGTGGTGTGGGGAAAGGGCAGCAGGTGGCCTCCAGCAGCTACAAAAGGTGAGAGATACACCAGGGGTAGATCCTTGGAAGGAGCATGGTTCTGCTTACATCTTAAGTTTAGCACAGAAAATCCATTTTAGACTTTCAGCCTCCAGAATTATAAGATAATAAATGAGTGCTGTTTTAAGCCACTAAATGTGTAATGGTTTTTCTATATCGGCAATAGAAAACTAATACATATTTTAAGACCAGTAAGCACTTTGGGAGGGAGAGCGCTCAATGTAGTATTAATCCATTCTAGAATGTGCTTATCTTCTCTTCAGTAAAGTTAGCTGGAGGCAGTCCTGCTCAAGAACACACTTAGGCCCCTATAACTGAATTATTGAGATCCACTTACTTTGCTTGCTTTGACTGCCAGACCAGCCTGGAAGCTGTCTTACCCAAGATGGCCTAGAAAACTATGGAGGGACCAAGGTCCTGGTATCTTGTTTTTACAATGTCAGTTGCAGATTTTCTTGTTTCTTGGCAAGATCACTTTAGTGCAGATGGCCTATCCATGCAGAAGTTGTTCTTTGTCCCACAGCATTTAATTCATGTTGCCGAGGATAGCTTGCCCTTAGGGTTTCCAGCAATTAAAACTGCCATTCTCCCATTTGAATATACTCTTCTGTCTGGATTATAACAACAGCTGTTTTCCAACTTTTGCTCGAACAGTGATGTTTATCAGTGGTATTTGTGTCTTTTTTTTTTTTTTAATTTTAGGTGTATTTTTAAAAGTCAACTAAAAGGGTTCTCCTGCTATACATTTTAGCTGATTAATATTCTCCCATTCTTCCCCCCCATGCTGTACAGAAATTTTTTCTCATGGCTAACCATGCATTTACTAGGCACTTTGGATTTGTATCTACCACCTCTCCACTGGCAGCCTCAAACCTTTTTCATGTTCCTGTTGGCACACATACGATGGTTCACCAACCATAGGGAAAGACCTAATTGTGGTTTTGTAGCTCATGGTTCTCATTAAACTAATGCCACCTCTCTTCACAACAGTGACAATTATAACCAAGACAGTGCCAGAAGTTCCCTTAAGTTCACCCAGCCTGCAAACCCAGACAGGCTTAATTACAAGTCAATGTCAACTTTTAAATTGAGAAGCAAAAATTGCAGCAACACAGAATTAATGGTGAGACTAAATTTGAAAGCCATCCATAGGAAGTCCTAGGGTCTCTGCCTACTGAAGAGGTCTTTGTTTTGTTGAATCTGCTTGTTGTCCTACATTCCACATAGTTCTATTTTAAAATCTTAACTGATTTATAGGATATATTGTATCATAAAGAAATAACCATCCTGTAACCTGGAACAGTGCCATCCTTCTGGCTTTCTCATAAATTACAAAGGAACAGTAGTTAGATATGGAGCTCTTTGAGTTGTAGGATGGATATTTGATTTGCTCTAATATTTGCAGGGCAGAATGGGGGTTTGTATCAACTTCACCCTTCTTTCTCTTCATTGAAGGGATTAAATTGGATGGTGTTTGATACAAAAAGTAAAGATTCTGTTAGTTATAATGGCTCATCAAGTGTATATACTTGGTAATAACTATTAGCGGAGGTTGGGAGGTGGGGCCGGTAGTAGGCTTTGTTAGTCTTCTAGATTATGTTCTGAAGAAACTGAAAGCTGCATCCTTAAAAGTAGGCAGTGAGACTACTGCCCACTTAGTAAATAAGACTTTAAGAAAACTCAGGAAGGACTATAGGAATATATGAGCGGTCTTGGAAAACAAAGGAGGGAGAACAGGAAGAAGATACCCAAGGCTGAGTGTAGGCAAGTGCAAGGTGATCATGATGAGAAAGCTAAAGCATTTTGCACCAGCTCTCTGTATATTTGTGGCAGGCTGAGAAAAAGTAAACACTATCCCTTCTATTGGCCTACACCTGACAAGCATTCTAGGCATTGAGTGAGAGAGAAAGATCACAAATCTAATGTAAGACCTTTTCCTACTTCAGGGATTGCTTCTCTCAAATAACGCTGAGAAGTCCGGAAGAAATGACAGTTTTAAAGAAATTCTCACTGGATGATTTATGTAAAATAGGCCTTTCTCTGGTGCTATCAGATTTGTGGTTCTGATCCAAGTGATAAACCACAATCTCTCCCATTCATTTAAACTCCCCTGGAAAAGATTATTGTGTGGCACTAAATATGGACTTGTAAAATGGGAATAATAAATACAACTGTTTTTAAAAAGATGAGAAGAGAGGTATATTATAGTTACCTGAAGAAATTTTTCCAGCCTCATTCTCACATTCTCTACTATCCTTCTCTGATAAACCCTATGGAGACATGTGAATCCTGATGTTTGAGAACACTATAGGAGTGAATGACCTTTCCCTGTTTCTCCTTTTTTGAGAACCCCAGCTTCTGAAACATTGCATAATTATAAAGCAGTGGGATAACATTTTGCTATGGCTTTAATCTTGGTCTCTTCATCCATGTTTTCCTTCCTGGAATAGGAGGTACATGATGACAAAGAAGACAAAATTATGAAGAAGTATATAAAATTTAACTTTTGATATCCAGTAGTTAGTTTCAGAGCCAACAGCTGTATATTCATTATCTTAAGGGAATGTATTCACTAATTTTAGAGTTTGTTTTCTAAATTTATCTGTTTAGTCAGTTTTTTTTTTTTTTATGTATGCTATTTGACTTGACCCTCAAAATAGCCATTTGCATTAGGTGGTGGTGCTTTTAAAATTATATTTACTTTATTATTAACATAAAAGTGATTCACAGTCATTGCAAAACTTCAGAAAAAAAGCACAAGACTATAACAAAGGATATAAAAGTAATCTATAATGTTAACACCTAGTAATAACCACTGATAACATTTGGCTTATTTTTATACACGCGGGTGTGTGTGCGTGTGTGCAGGTGTATTTCAACACCTATAAAAGTGCAAATACAATGTAAGTACAATAGTTAGCATAAATGTAACATAAAGCACATAACAAAATATAGTGAATGTTACCATATATAAACATAGCACACTGTTGTTGTAGTGTCACATTATCTCCTGCAGCTCTCCTTCAGTGATTACATAAATTGGACCTCAGTTAGAATGTTCTGCCTACACAGTCACTCCCTTTCCCTGCCACTTCTTTCCTGAATTTTCTACAAACCAGCTGCTGCAAAGCTGGACACAGCACAGTGTGCCCTAATTTTTACCGGCTGTTTTCAAAGAATTAGTTAATATTATATCTGTGGGAATTTGCATGTGATTAAATATTCATGAGGTACAGTTTTTAGGATTTGCATAGCATCTTATTTTTAAGACCCCTGATCATTTACCTATCCATATTGTTAGTCTGTTTCCAATCTTTTATTATTGTAAATAGTACTTTAAGATATATACATACACACACACACACACACACACACACACACACACACACATATATGTATATACACACACACTTCACAGGTCTTTGCATGTCAGATTTTATCTTAGATTTCTGGAAGAAAAACACTGGATCCAAATGTATTCATTATTCTATGGTTCTTAATATAGATTGGATAATTATTTCTAGAAGTATATAAATGTATAAACGTACCAATAGTTAATGACAGTGCTTATTTTATTATACTAGCTAACACACAACATTGTTAAAGTATTCATTTTCTAATTAGATAGTCAAAAAAGAGTAACTGCTTATGGTTGTTGCTAGGCCATAAAGTTAACCAGATTTGGAATTGGGAGGACTTGAGGAATTCTAGGTCTAGTTTCCCCTTTAAAATAAGGAAGCATACCTCAATAAGGTTGATAAATGAAAACAGGCAATTGTTTTACGTAAATCCTCTCATTTAATACTTAAAAGATAGTAAGTACTCCATAAATGATAATTGTTTTGATAAACTTATTTTATTGAATTATGTATATAAAAATTTGCATTACACCAATTACTAGTGAGTCTAAATTGCATTCATTAGTAATGGATCTGAACATTTTTAAAGCTTATCAGACATTTGTCATTTGCCTGTTTTCTTTTGCAATCTTTTTTATACCAATTTTAATGAAGTCTTTATATATCAAGGTTTTAAACAGATTACTAATCGAGAAATCACCATTTTTTTTGTACTGGTATTCAGTTTTGAATTTCTATGCAATCAAATGTTTTAATTTTTTTTCAACTTTCTATTGCTTTTATACTAAAAAATACTCTTTTGCTAGATGAATCTTTACTTTTTAAATTGCTGTTCCTCCATTTATTGGCTGAAAACCCTAAAAGAACAGCTAAAGGCCTTCCTGGTACCTATGGTCCATCCCCAAAATATAGGGATTTGTATGAAGTGGGTCTTGTGCACTTTGGGAACAAAATGTGAGATAGCAGAGATTTATTGACAAAGGAATACGAAATTTAGTGCTATTTCTTCTCTGTGTAGAAGTTTTTGTTTGTTTGTTTAATTTACATCTTTGAACTTATCCTGTAGAATTCCTTGTATACTAGTAAGAGTCTGGTGAGGCAGAACTTGATATTTATTTCTTAGTTCCTTTGAATCTTAAAATAGCTACCACTGAACATTGATTACACTTTTATCTATATAGAGACATCAAATTACTGTGGAACACATTTTTTCTTAAAGATTTATTTATTATAGAAAAAGAGTGGGGGAAGGGGCAGAGGGAGATGGAGAGTGAGAATCTCAAGCAGAATCCCTATTGAGCATGAAGCCTGATGTGGGGCTGCATCTCAGGACCCTGAGATCATGACCTGAACTGAAAGCAAGAGTTCAATGCTTAACCAACTGAGCCATTCAGGTAGCCCTGGAACATATATTTTTTTAAAAGATTTATTTATTTATTTATTTATTTATGTGAGAGAGAAAGAGAATGAGAATAAGCAGGGGAGGGGAAGAAGGACAAGCAGACTCCTTACTGAGCAGGGAGCCTGAGGCAAAGCTCAGCCCCAGGACCCTTAGATTGTGAGCTGAGCCAAAGTCAGACACTTAACCAACTGAGCCAGCGAGGCACACCAGAACATATTTTTATTTTTTTGAAAGAATCCTGTACTGGTTTACTGGTTTTCCTTAACCTTGTAAACAGAAGTAGGTGAACACCAATTGTCTTTGGAGAAGACAACAGGATATCTTTGGGTAATGTAGTATATAGGCAGATTTACATAGAATTTGAGGTGCATAATTAGAATTAGAGCTTCTGTAAAGGAATTAAATTATACTGCTGAGATCAACTAACAGAAAGGAAACCAAGTTTCCCCATGAGAAAACTCTTAATTAAGGGAGAAACTCTAAAGGTGATCAGGGCTCAGTGCCAGAGCCTAGTTCCCAGGAAGGAGAGGTTGGTTATTCTAGCCTCTGAACGTCCTGAGGCTTGAATCAGCTCTTGAGCAAGCTACCTTAGCATCAGGAGTACACACTGGGAATAAAATAACTGTGCATAGGAGTAAAAAACTTAAAAATATCACTTGGGGAAATAGGATTATCAAAGAGAACTATAGTTTGTGTAAAGCTAAGCACAAAGTTTCAAATATTGGAATTACCATGCTCAGATAATAAAATATGTATGTTTTATGTCTTTAAAGAAATAGGGCCTGCAAATTATGAGTTGTTAGACGTATTCTCTTTATATATAATTTAAAATACAGAACAAAAATCATAAAAATTAACAGGTGCCCATGACAGAATAATATTAACATGTCAAAACAAAACATTTAGATTTATGGTGTAGGCAGTACTTTTGCCAATATGACACTTTAATTGCTATTGCTTCATAACGTATTTGTATTATCTTGCTAGGTAAATTTTATTTTATAAATCCTCTATTTTTAGGGTGGCTATGCTTACATGTTTTATTTTTCTTGAAAAAATTGTCTTCTAAAAAAAGAACTGAGGAATCTAACACAAAACCATCAGATATAAAAATAAGAGCAGGAGAAGAGAAAAACAAACAAATAAAAAAAAAACTAAAACTAAATTTCCCATTGTAGGTGAATCTGGGTATTAAAATTCATAGCCCACAAAGAAAATTATGTGTGTACACTCATTGAGAGAATTTACTTAAGAGAAAATAGAAATAATATTTTCAAAAGAAGTTATAGGCTCCTTCTTCCACTTATTTCAAAATAATTATTTGGAACCAAATAATATACTGGGCAATATAGAGATTGGCTGAGTTAAAGAAATGGTCCGCATAGCCAGGAGATTAATTAACTGTATATATATATATATATATACATATATATATGTATATATATAAAGACAATAAGTTTCAAAGAAAAAGTTAAGCTTGTGGTTTTGAATTGAGATTGAAAATAGTGTAACTGCAAGGGTTTCAATATATTAGCTATATGTCTAAAAATTGTGTGTACATTAGTGAATATGTGTGGAGAGGCCAGGCAGAAGGGGGTATACATGCACATATATTTCCTAGCTTTCTCTGCTGAGGTGTTCCACAGACAATCACAACTCTATCAATTAGTATACTTGGCACTGGATTTTGGGTTTGAAATACTATTTCTTCTAAAATCAACCAAAATATCTTAGAGAAATGACATAATTTAGGGCTGAAACAGGGAAAATAGAGATGAGCTGCACCTGGGGTATCTTCCCAATATAATGAAGTATGCAAAGAATAGAGGAGGGCACTTAATAAAATACTCTGTCTATCCTGAATGATTTTCCACTAGCTAGGTCTGCAACAAATTGAAGATCCAAATAAAATAAGAGCTCAATAGATAGAATCCCATCAATCCCCATTTATATAAGTGAATGAATGAATGTATCAGCCAATCAAGGAGAAGGGCAAGCTCTGCGCTCTAGCAGAATAACATTTCATAAATGTGGAAGGAATCGTGGAATTAAGTTAAATACTACTTAACAACAATGAGAAGAATGATTAATTCTAGCAAGAATCTTTAATGAGTGCCAAACTTATGGCTAAATATTTAGAAGGCAGAATATTTTAAAACTTTAAAGTGTATCTCAAATATTGTATGGATAAAATTATACTTATTAATATGTTATTCCTACTAATTAATACTTATAAAACATGTGTTAAATTTCAGTAGAATAAACCTAACAAATATTTAAGCATTTTAATGAGTTGTTAAAAGTTAATATCACTCATTGTGGCACAAATTGACATTATGTTTCCTGATGGCATTCCCTGAGAATATTCAACAAAAATTTTTACTATTTTTGACAAAAATGTAAAAGCTGTGAGGAAACATCAGATAAACTGAAACTGATATTCTACAAAATAATTTTCCTTCCCCCTCCGAGAATTAAGATTATGAACGAGGAGGAGAAATTGAGGAACAATTTCATAATAAAAGAAGCTAAAGAGACCTAACAACAAAATGTTTAGTCTTGGATAGGATCTTGGACCTATAAAGGAAATTACTAGGCAGTGCAAAATGTGAATAGATGTCTGGATTGGGAGTAATATTTTATTAGTATTAATTTTGTTTTAATGGTTTATTCTAATAAGGGAAAATATTTTCAAGTGTGCTAAGAACCATTGGGACATAATATATAATGTCTTTCAAACTATTCAGACATTTGAGAGAGCCAGGGAACATGTGCTTAAATGTTATAATCAGAAAATGTGGTTGAAGCATATATAATAGTTCTTTGTGTTCTTTGTGAATTTTATTTGTTTTAATTTATTTTAAAACAAAGTTCTAAAAAGCATAATACAATATCACTCCCCACCTACTTGAATAGCTAAAATAAAGACAAACAAAAACAAACCCCAGAAGACTAAATGTAGGTTAGCCCAAAGAACACAAGGAACCCTCCTAATTTGTATGCGGAATTATAATACTGTGTAACTACTCTGGGAATTGCTTGGTAGATAAAGGTCTGTGTTTAACTTTATTTGAAAACTAATGAGACCTTAATCACAAAAAAAGATGGGCACAAGAATATTTGTGCTCACTTGATATATATAAAAGTCAGTGCTAAATTGTCAAGAACCATGAAGTTCTTTGGATTTTACCCTATCTGTGAGCTAAACAGTCTTCTACAGTTTCTTGAATACTGGAAAGAGGATACGTCCTTTGATTAGGGACAAAAGATAGTTTATTACTTACAAAAATAACACTATCCAGAGTAATATCTTGGCCCAGGTTCTCTGAGTGGGAATTCCCACAAGGTGAGATGATGTTACCTGTCCATGCAGTTGGGTATACTAGAAGAGAAAACTCTTGGGATTAGGAGTCCTTGATCTTGCTAGAGGCTCCTAGCAAACTGGTCCTTCTTCCCTTCTAGAGAAAAGCATTATTTTCCTGTATTGTAAGCAAATTTACTCCAAGGGAAAAAGAGATCTCTATATTTGTTTTTCTAGAAAGTAAATGAATCTGTTTCAGAGGGAGTCAGTGTCTCCTTTTTTCCATAACTCTTTGTTTATAATATTTTTGAAAAACTCTTAAAAGTAAATTGACTATTAATGACTAGCTATATGAAAAAGGGAGTGGTTCATGAATAATTGGATACCAAAAATCTCAAGCCTTGAAATAAGTCTAATATCTATCAACAATTATTTTTCTTGAAGAAACATTGTCTTTATTCTAAAAATAAAAATTGCTTAAGTTTTTGTAGCTCAAAATAAAGCTCTAGAATGAGTTCACACACAAAAAAAATCCTTAAATTTCTCTTAAATAGAAAACCTTTTAAGTCTAATTTTATTTTTAGCAGTGGTGCAGTTAAGGAATCAAACACCAAGCCATCAAATATAAACATATGAGCAGGAGAAAAGCTAAGTAACAAAAACACCATGTACATTTCCATTAGTTCTGCCTTTGTTGCTGTTGTTGTTGGAATAAGTAAATACCTTGACACACATACCATATACACACGTATTAGAGGGCTTGAGGCAAGAACTGTTCACTGTTTAAAACTACACACCTGGGATGCCTGGGTGGCTCAGTTGGTTAAGCAGGTGCCTTCGACTCAGGTCATGATCCCAGCGTCCTGGGATCGAGTCCCACATCGGGCTCCTTGCTCAGCAGGGAGCCTTCTTCTCCCTCTGCCTCTGCCTGCCAATCTGTCTGCCTGTGCTCATTCTCTCTGATAAATAATAAATAAAATCTTAAAAAAATAAATAAATAAAACTACACACCAATCTTTCATCACCTGGATGACCAACTCTTTTTAGGTACACTTTTTTCTTACTCATCACACACATAACATAGAGCCATTTATTGTGGTACATGTTGAAACAAAAACAAACTGTTCTGGAGCCTGTTCAAAACACATTTACCCTTAAGAAATTGCCATTTATTGTGGTACATGTTGAAACAAAAACAAACTGTTCTGGAGCCTGTTCAAAACACATTTACCCTTAAGAAATCAAGGGTAGCCAAAGTAGCCACTCATGACTTTTTTTTTTCCTAACTTGCTTTCACTGTTAGTAAGGATAAATCTGCAAATGAATGCATCTGTACATTTTGTGCTACACTCTTATGAGCACTTAGTCCTTTAAATTTGTACGCAAAATAAACATGGTTTGATTTTTTTTTAATTTTTTAAATTTAAATTCCATTTTTTAAAAGATTTATTTATTTGGGAGAGAGTGATAGAGCACAAGTAGAGGGGAGGGGCAGAGGGACAAGCAGACTTCTGCTGAGCTGGAAGCCCCACGTGGGGCTTGACCCCAGGACCCTGGGATCATGACCTGAGCTGAAGGCAGAGGCTTAACTGACTGAGCCACCTAGGTCCCCCTAAATTCAATTTAATTAACATATACTATATTATGAGTTCCAGAGGTAGAATTCAGTGATTCATCAGTTGCATACAACACCCGGTGCTCATTACTTCAAGTTCCCACCTTAATGCCCATCACCTACTTACCCCATCCCTCCCACCCATTTCTCCTCTAGCAACCCTCAGTTTGTTCTATACAGTTAAGTCTCTTAAGGTTTGCCTCCCTCTTTTTGGCTCTTATTTTATTTTTCCTTCTCTTCCTTTATGCTCATTTGTTTTGTTTCTTAAATTCCACATATGAGTGAAATTATATGGTATTTGACTAATTGATTTCACTTAGCATAATACCCTCTAGCCATTTGCAAGGACATGGATGGAGCAAGATTTCATTTTTTGATGGCTGAGTAATATTTCATTGTGTGTGTATACCACATCTTTATCCATTCATCTGTCAATGAACATCTGGGCTCTTTCCATATTTTGGCTATTGTGGACATTGATGCTATAAACATTGGGGTGCACATGCCCCTTCAAGTCACTATGTTCATATCCTTTGGATAAATATTGAGTAGTACAATTGCTGGGTCATAAGGCAGTTCTATTTTTAACTTTTTGAAAAAACTTCCAAACTGTTTTCCAGAACAGCTGTGCATTCCCAGCAGTGTAAGAGGGTTCCCCTTTTTCTGCATCCTTGTTAACATCTGTGTTTACTTTTATTACTAGGACCTAATGATAATTCATGTGATAGCCAAAAGTAGTTAGTCCTGTTACATAGTCAAGGATAGTGAGTTAAGAAGATCCAGAGGGTTGCTTAGTCACTGAACAAGAATGTAGCTAATCTGCATCTAGAACCCAGGTTGTCTACATCCTAAGAAATAAACTACACTGTTTTCCCCTTGATACTGGTATGCTTTTCTTAATGCATTGGTGCTTTGCCCACACAGCTTCAAGTAGTCTGTAAAATGAATATAACGATATATATCCCAGAGATACTACAGCAAAGCCACATATGTAATTTAAAATTTTTAAACTATTTATGGCACACTCATTTGAAGAAAGTTACTAGCCCTAAAACTAAGATATTTCTTTTCTGGTAACATGCAGTGTAATATTTAAGAGTTCTTCATAAGGAAAATAAATTACTTCAGTCTTCAGACTAAGTCCTGTAAAGTTTTTACAGTCATTGGTAAAAATGTGGAATTTCTACTTCCGTGTACCAGATCTGACTTTGTATAATGAAGCAAATACATTTTGCAGCCTGTTATGACAATATTCTAAAAAATTTCCATGTCTCACCACATGGTTATAATGATCCCAATTAATTCACTATCCAGTAACATTTATTGAGAACTGTGATGTTCTAATGCTAAGTCAAATGTTGGAATAGAGAAAGACATATGGCAGTCACTGTTCTTTAGCAGCTTGTGTATCAATGGGGAATAAAGGGACAGGAACTAATACAGATTGAGTTTTTAGTAATATCTTATATGCCATGTTCTATGACAAATTAATGATTTCATGATTATCAATTCAATGCTTCAGATGAAGAATGGAGGCTGAGAAAGTCTACATATAATTTGCTAAAAGTTCACATCTAATACTTTGTGGATCTACATTTTATAAGTAAGACTGCTTTTCTCCAAATACAGTCTCTTCACAGAAATCTACCAACAGTTAAGGTAAAACGTGACTGTTTTAGTGTGCTACAAAAATTGATGAGAAGAAGGCTAGCTAAATGTTGAGTGAGGATGAAGGGGGGAGGTGTTAGTATAGGAATATATCGTAGAAGGCCACTTATATTACAAGAATAGATAGTCTAGGATTTCAGGAAATTAGACCATATGTGTAGAGTGTTTCAGAGACACAAATGCATAGTTTATGTTAAATTAATGTAAACAGCTTACCTTACCTGAAACATAAGATGCATGTTGGGAGGAGGGGGTGAATAAAGTTGAGAAAGAAGAAAAGAGTCAGATCAAGCGGAAGGGGTCCTGGCAAAATAATCCTGCTGAATCAATGAAGTGTTTGAGCCAATGGAGGGTGGAAATCACTTTGTTACTTTGATTCAATTTATTTTTTAGAATAGTAATCCTGAGTTTATGGAGTGAAAAGTAAGATGACTTTTAGGTGACTGAGAAGTTACTATAATTATCTAGATATGAAATCAACTGTTCCTTTGTTGTACCTTCTAAAAAATCAGCTCTCCTTTGTTTTCCCATTTCATACTGCATCTTTGTTTTTGATAGAACACTTAATCATTGTATAGGTGACATATTTAACATATATGTATGAACCATACATACACGCACACATACATAAATTCATCTTTTTACCTAATCCTTTTCAGTGCTTAGCACAGTTAATGTAAATGGAATAGAATGAGAAATCAGTGAATTTTCCTTGAACTCCTGGGGTCATTTTGTGGCTTTTAAGAATTATAGTTTAGCTGTAGCATAGTCAAAAGCCTGTTGAAATGTTCTGACATGAGAGCTACAGAAAGTCAAGAAAAGAAATATACCTACGTCTTTTACCTCTTGTAAATTGGAGAAATAATTTTCTTTGGAGTTCCTGTGGTATTGCCTTGGTCTCATTTGCCTCATGCTGAATGATGTACATTACTGTGTGTGAAAGATTCTGAAATTGTCTTCCTTATTGACCTCATTTTCAAGCACTAGTTTTTGAGGTTTTTCTCCTCCCCAAAATAGTATATTTCAAAAATGCAATTGTTGTCTTGAAATTGTTACCACAGGGCTTAAAAAATTATCGTCTTAAAGCAAGTATGAGTAGCTTATGTGAAATAAAATGTAGATTACTACAGAGAGTGGTGTTGTGTTTTAAATCTTCTAGCAGTTTTAATCCATCTATTATCTTTATTGTCTCCTATATATTTAACCTGTATATGTGTGTGTGTGTAATGATCTGTATGTATGTGTGTGTATATACATATGTGTGTGTGTGTGTATATATATATATATATATATCGTCTGCTTCCCAGCAATAATGAAAATGCTCAAATTTCTCTTAGTTTACAAAAACAAACAAAGGGCCTTTTATCTAATCCACAACCCCCTCAGGTAGTGCCCTCATTCATCTATTAATTCATTGACTCAAGAAAAAAAGCAAACCCCAGCACTGTGCAATATGATGGATGACAGCAGGCAACAAAACGAAGTCTCTACCTTCATGGAGCTTCAGTCTGGCAGGAGAAACAACAACCAAGAAGATAATTAGAATAGCAAATAAAAGCTCCAAAGAAAATAGAGTAGCATTTGAGGAGTGTCATTTGAACTGCAATCTGAGTGACCACAAAGTTAGTAAGGAACATCAAATTCAAAGACAAAAACAGAAAGAAACTTGGAGTATTCTTAGGTACTCATTGTGCCTGGAGTGCAACAAGCAAGAGGAAGCTCAGTACAAGGTGAGTTGGGGGAGGAAGGGGCTAAGAGGGGTTACCTTTTACAGGCTGCAATAGGATTTTCTCCCATGTATGATGGAAACCCACTGGAAAGTTTTAAGTCAACAGTTTTATGGTCTCGTTTACATATTTAAAAAATCCTACTCTGGCCTTACAAAATGAGGGGGGGTGTTTAGTTGGTTTTGAAAAATGTTTTTGCTCATTTTTCTCTTGGTGGCTGAAAGGTTTCAGAATATGTTTGCATTTTGAACATAGAACGTAGATACTAGAAAAAATACTTGCAATATCTGTTAGATACATATAATTAAGATATTAGACATAAAGAGCTTTTTAAAATTAATAAAGAGATAAAACTTCTAGAGTAATAGGAAAAACTTTCTTTGAAAGAAGAAAAGGCAATTTCAAGAGCAAATAAAGCATTTCTTGTTTTATAGGAATTATAAAACAAGGAATTGTTTTATAAAGGAGTTCCTTTATAGGAAGAGATTAGTGAGAAGCACGTTAGGTACAAGACAATGGTTTAGGATGAGTTTGGGAGGCCATGGTGAAGATACGGTGTTTTATTTTATGTGTTATGGAAACCTACCACATATATTTTTTTAAGATTTTTATTTATTTATTTGACAGAGGTCACAAGTAGGCAGAGAGGCAGGCAGAGAGAGAGAGAAAGGGAGCAGGCTCCCCACTGAGCAGAGCGCCTGATGCGGGGCTCGATCCCAGGACCCCAGGATCATGACCTGAGCTGAAGGCAGAGGCTTTAACGCACTGAGCCTCTCAGGCACCCCCTAACACATATTTTTAAGAAAGAGAATGGTTAATATGTGTGTCTTTAAAAGATCAGTCCAGTGGCTACAACCGACTCTGCAATCTGGAGCAATCCTACTTCTGCCTTTATCACTTTCCTGAAAGAACTTCCCACCATGTCAGCACTATTTTCCCTGTTACTATTTCTAGTAAACACTCCCTATATCATTTTCCTGTTGTTGGAATTTGATGAGAGTGATCAGTCTCTTCTGAGAATACACTATTTGCTCGACTTTGAAGACTCTAGTAACTCAGTGCATCTTCATGTCTCCTGTGAATCTTCCGTGTCCTCTGCCTTAAGTTTGTATACTCAGGAATTTTGCCTTTTTCTGAAAGTATCTCATTCTGTATACTTTTTTTGAGTGGAGTCACCCGTTCTCATGGTTTCAGTGTCCATAATGTGACTCCAAAATCCTATCTGCAGAATCTCCCCTATACTTCAGGCCAAATATACAAATCTCTTCCAGTTACCTCAATTCTGAATACCCGCCTCAGAAAGACCTCAGACATCTCAAACTCAGCAGATATGAATGCAGATTTATAACATCTGATGACATATTTACTCCTCTGCCTATATATTCTTAGTGACAAAAACCTTGATTCATCTTATTTTACTCTCCTGTCTGGGTCCATTCTAAAAATGTCCATTCAAATTTTGTCAGTTATACTTCCTAATTATATCTTGAATCTCTTCTCTACTTCTCTCAACTCACTGTTCCTACTAAGTTGGTCTAAGAAAATATCCTTTCTTGTCTCCCTTGAGCTCAAAGCTCTGTTATGTTTTCCCATGATATCTTATGAATATTCCTCATATTCATCATCAAAATTTTAGTTTTAAACATCTAAATTTATTACTATATCTTAAGTATCATAAGGCTATAAGCATAGCACTCTGGTTTATGCCACTATAGGCTTTGGCATATACTGTGGACTTAATACTTGTTGAGAAAATTTATGAGCAGATGAAGAATTTAGGCTTGCAAATTTTTTCTAGACCAAGAAGAAAAATGACAAGGAACCTGGAAAGAGATTTTAGTTTAGGTGACAATTTCTAAAACTGTACCTGAGCCCAACCTGTGTGTTCATGCTGCATAGCTGTTTTACTTGCATAATCTTCACTTTATAAGTTAAGGAGTTATTATTAAAGCTAAGGATTTAGCCTGATTATTCAGAGTATAGAGGTATAGAAAAAAGAAAGTATTACCCTCACAGTTATTATCAGGAAACTATTCTAAGAAATGGCAAAAAGTCAGTGGTCAGGGGCACCTGAGTGGCTCAGTCCTTAAGCATCTGCCTTCTGCTCAGGTCATGATCCCACAGTCCTGGGATCGAGTCCTATGTCAAGCTCCCAGCTCAGTGGGAGGCCTGCTTCTCCCTCTCTCTCTGTCTCTCTCCCTCTGCCAAATAAATCTTTAAAAAAAAAAAAAAGTCAGTGGTCAGTAAAAGACATGACAAAATTGTTCTCTAGAAGCTTTATTGCTGTCATTCTTGGAATACAGCTCCTTCTTAATCACACAGTTGTTATAATAATGTTCTTTGGTATTAATTGCTTTTCTATCTCTGTATTTAAGGATTTATTTAGTTATATTAAAGATATATTTTAAATCACAATAAAACTTAAAAGACAAAAGCTTTCCAATATTGGTTTGGAAACCTGTCCTCTGACACTAAAATAGAAAAATAATTTGTAGTTGTTAAGAATATAATTCATACTTAGTGAGTGAATGTTCTCTCTGCACCATCTTGCAAGAAGGCAATTGAAATGCCTGTATCCATTCAGGAATGCACTTAGGATTCAAGAATTCATTATAACTATCAAAGCTTTATTACTTTCTTAGTAGCTAAGGTGAGTTTTTATTTGACAGTACTGGGTGATATACAGTGCACTTGTATAATACCTTTAGTCAGAAAATATAGAAACTTGCTCTATCACTGTTATGTTCCAAATATAATTTATTTGGTCTATTTAAAAACAAAACAAAACAAAAACCACCCTGAATTTTGACTGTATTTTCACCTAAGGGCCACCTACTTGAGGTTTTTACCCTTAAAAAAGTTAAATCTGTAGTTTATTTTTACTTATTTATTTATTTATAAAGATAATTTTTTTAAATTTTTTCCAGTTTTTATTTAAATTCTAGTTACCATATTTGGTAAAATTGATTTCAGGGGTAGAATTTAGTGATTCATCACTTACATAGAACACCCAGTTCTCATCAAATGGAGACTCCCTCTTAATACCCATAACCCATTTAACCCATTCCCCACCTACCTCCCTCCATCAACCCTGTGTGTTCTCTATAGTTGAGTCTCTTATGGTGTGCTTCCTCTCTTTCTTTCTCTCTCTCTCTCTCTCT